>JAQIYA010000360.1:0-21984 GCA_034699355.1 Microtritia minima
AGCTGACCGTAAACGATCGTTACTATAGATATGCGGCGCAATAAATGTTAAAATCGTTAAATTTTAACCCTAAAGGATTTATTAAAAATTTCAAGTTATTTAATTAATAATTTTATGTTATTAAAAACTAATTAGTCTAATGTAATAAATACAGCATCATTTGAATTTCAAATTTATTAATAAGATTAAAAAAAAGAGTGAATCATAGCTGATTTTTGATTGGCTTTAAACTTTATATTACATTTGTGAACATTAAAGACATTAAATTTTCTGGCAATTTCTTTCTACATTTTTGTTCTCATAAACTTGCTTTCGCAACAAAAAATTATACAAATTGTAGTGTAAAATATATTGATATTAATTATTTTGAATTAATAAACTGTACGTAATTATATCGATATAAATTATGTCAATATTTTTAAACGCCATAATGTTTAAACATAAATATAAAACTCCACGCCATCCACACCATAGTCAGAACGAAGAGTTATAAATATATTTACGAATTTATTAGATAAACTTTTTTTTGTTGTATATTTTTCGCACGAAATAATGTTAACGCGAAAGATTATGTAAAGAACTACTCTATGATTAAATGAAAATAGATTCTGAACCGAATCGGCTTCAATTTGTGCAAAGCCTGGGGCTATAGTAGTGCGTTATCCGTGATTCACGTGTATCAATATTTGATTTGCGTGTTGTATTTAGTTTAGATCACTATCTTTGCGAATCATATATCAAACTTAAATTTTATAAATTACTTCTTAACATTTATTTATTTTTAATTTTATTTTTTTTGTTGAAAATAGCAAAGAAGTAAAGCAAAGCTTAACATTAGCTGATCTCAGCTTATTTGTCCAAAAAAAAAAATATTTCTAAAATAAATTAAAATGAAAGAGAACTGATTTTAATTATATATATTTAATCTCTTTTATGCAGATTTGAACGAGTATTATATTTACAAAGGGGAACAACACTGAACTGTATTAACATATTTCAAACTAGAGTTTCGTAAAAATGGGAGTTTAAAAAAAAGGAAATTTGCGAAATAAGTTTTACAAAATAGTATTTGTATTTGAATTACGGGTAAACCGAGCAAACTAAGTATCACACATGAACAGACAGAGGCAGGCATTAAGGGTGCGAGAGATGGAGAGCGAGAGAGAGAGAGCGAGTGAGTTTGCATTGCGTGTGCGAGTCGTGCAACTCGTAAGAGACGCAAAGCCCACATATTTCTTCTTCGTAGTGAATTTTTAATCTTATGTCAACACACGACATGAACGCAATGGCACTGTACTCTACTGTGCGGCGTATAAAATAGTGTAATAGCAGCGAAAATGATTATGTTTGTATAGCATCAATCTTTTATGAAAGCCTCGCCAGTGTTGTGTTGCATAGGCATGAGCTTCTCCGAGCCTCTCACTCTCGCGGGATTTGATATAAGGGAGAAATTCTGCTGCGCATCAGTAGTAAAAATAAATTTTAAAGTCCAAAATAATACCGAGACTTAGGTGTGGGAGAGAGAGATGTCTGACCCGAAAGTTTTGCGCTCAGAGATGAAGATGAATGCGCGACAAGCGGCTCATTGTTTGGCGAGCGAGTCTATTGCCAACAACACTCCCATTCGCTTGGATTTTGCGAATTTTAATCAAATTCATTTCCATCGCGATAATTATAGTTTTTAAATTAATATCCACAAAATTTTGGCAAAAATTTCTTGAAAACGTTTAGACACTCTCTCGTTGTGCGTTACTCGCGAACACGTAATTTATTATAAGCAGCGTATCATAAATGATTTATGTATAAACATGTGGTTATATTCACGACAAATTTAAAAATAACTAATGAATTATTATTCAGGTATATAATGGATGCTTATCTTCGTCTTAATAAGATTTCCATACTTAAAATTAAATTATAGTTCAGAAATGCAAATGAATAGCAGTGTTGCCTACAATTCGTATCGCACACACAAGTCTTTTAATTCATTTAATTAAAAAAAAGTGCCATCACTTCGAGCAGAATATTTATATTAAACGATCGTATCGTAAACTCTATTTCTGCAGCAATACTTGGCCTAAACAGTTATTAAATTTACCGAGTTTTTGGTGTTTTGAAAAGTTCTCCGATCGAAAAAAAATAATAATAAGTGAGCAAAAATAATGGTTGAGTTACTTAAATGGTTGTTTATTCCATCTGTTGCTTATAGGGAAACAGTTATTGCTATTTCGAGTAAAAACAGCCACAAAATTGTCATTCAAGTGTCTAATATTGTGTTTATGAAGTCTGAACTGATTCCAACTCGAAATGTAATAATAAATCAATGAAACAAGTTTTTAAACTTGCATTTATTTTCAAGAGTCAAACTTTTCGATAGAAATTGAAAGTTTTAGAAAAGGTCATCAATTATGCGATCAAAAAGAAAATTCAACTCCTTTTCTATGTTATTGAAAAATTATCGATTTATACTATTAGTAAAGTAAACAAAAATAGATATTGATTTAAATTTTTTACGTTAAATAATTTATAAATAATCTGCTCGTAATTTTCACTGAGCGGCATAAATTTTATGATCTTTAAAAAGAATTTTTAATATAATTTAATTAAAAGATCAATAAGTTTATGAAATTAATTATCTTAAAATAATTTTAAATAAGTTTTAAAAATATATATATTCAATACTTTTCATCTAAATCTTTGTGTTTAAACATCAAATAAGCAGCTATTATGCAAAATTAATGACCGTCGCATTTGTTCCATACTTAATACAAATATCAATACTTTACTTTTGTGCGCATCTGTTTCACACGCTTGTAATGTCAGCTTCGTTTAAAAGCTTGTAAAATATTTGGAAACTTTGGCTTTGAGTTAAGTTATATAAGTTTCAAGAGATCCCTATCAAAGCATCCTTCAGATCATTATCTTTGCTGAAGCTTTTTTTTTTATTTTTTAAATAGATGGACAATAAAAAGCCAAACATCGCCTCAAGTGGTGATAGTTAAAAATAAAAATACCGCTCGCGAACAACAGTACATCATTAAAATTTTTGTTGCAAAAATTTTCTTACGCTTCATTTTATAATTTATATCTTTGAAGCTAACAATAAAAAATGCGTATTTCTATCGCATAAGCACTGAAATGCACTTTTTTTTCTGCCGAATAAATAACTTATTTGAATCGAAAGTGAATTATTATTCCCGGCTATTGATATAAATTTTATAAAAGCAAAACTTCTTTGGCGCAGAAATATGGCAAAAATTGCTAAATAATTGTTGTATAAATTCATAATAATGTAGTGAGTTTGATATCAATTTGTCATTCTTGTCATTTTGCTCTATTATATCCATTATGACGCCGCAGAATGCCATGGATTACATACATATATACTATTTTTTTTCCTCTGTATAAATTTATCGCAATATCACGTACGACATCAACTTGTTTATATTCAATTTATATAATGTACTTATATATACTTATATGCACGGCTATAAGCCTTTCCGAAGAAGCCATTGAACTAACCCTAACTGAACAGAATCGAAATTTTTAGCCCAAAACTTGCATTTTTAGAAAAATACGGCACGAGTTTCGAGTCTCTCTCTCTCTCTCTTCGCATGAGAATGCAAATCGATCTGTAATCGTGTAGTTTTGCAGCGCATACTGAACATCAAAGATGTGCTCCACTCGAGAGGATAACTTCAAAATGTTTGAATAATATTTTTCAGTGCGGATGAGTATGTTTTGTCATAAAAGGATAAACATATCGTTCCGCTTGTTTAACAATATCGGCTTAATTTGGCTCCAGTTTTATACAGGCATCTGCTTTATGGCACTTCAGCACATTCTCCTCAAATAAATTCCGCTCATTTCAAACATTATTTGATCCGTTTTTTTAAAAATTAAATTCTAAACCCGTTATTATCGAAAACATAAATTTAATATGTTTTAATAATGATATGCGTCTTATTTTTCGCATTAAAATTTAATAATTATAGCTGTTATAACTTGATTCTCCTGTTTGATATTAATAACAATATTTTTAATTTTAACATTTCGTAAATTAAATTTTTTTAAAAAAATTTATATTTACCATTAATTTTATTTAAAACAAATGACTAATGCGAAGCGCGCTTATGATTAATTAAAGACTTGAAATAAGGTTTACATTTTTACTTTTGTTAGTTTATTATTGCGAACTAAATAATTAATGAATAATGGGAGATAAAAATGCTGTTTCGCTCTACTAATGAGTACTCTCGTTCTAATTAGGTTTAAATTCGTTCGCCATTCGCTCAAACCATGCAAAACACTGGCAGAGCGCGAGTCCGTCTCACATACGAGTAAGTTCGCAATTGTCATGAGCGCTGCGCTTACATTCAAACTCAGTGTTACAGTTAATATTGAATTACAATTTCTACCTAAAACCCCGTTAATGCAATGCCGGCACGATTGCGAGCCATTGCGAGCCCATCAGCGAAAGTTCATTTATGGAAGTGCATCGACAGCGAGACACAGCTCGTCGACAGCACTCGCGTCTCGATTTGATGCTGTTGTTCGGTGCGCTTAATAATCCGTGTCGCGCTTAACAGCGCTCGTCCATCGTTCGCAAATGCATTTTCGCCATTCATAGTAGCAATACTTTCTCGCAGTCAACTTCACTTTTTTTCACTGCCACTGAAATATTGGTTGACGAGCGAAACACCCATTTTTTTGAATCATCTGTTAGGTATTGCGATAAAATAAAAATAAAATTGAACGCGTCTCGCTTTCGACGCGTTGGGCAGCTATGGTTGAAAAGTGTTTGGAATGTTTCGATTAAAATATTTTTCTCGTTCGGCTCGAGTTTAATGTCGAACCGAAAAGCGGTGACAATATTTTCGCTACACTTTTTTGTTCGCGCACTCGCTTATGCCTTACAGTGCAGTACAGCACAGCACTGTACTGCACTGTAAATGTCATATTTTGCAATCTGTATTAGAAATGATTTTTTTCATGATTAAAACTTCAAAACTTCATAATCGGATTAATAGCTTTGCGTTCCATTAGTTATATTTAAACGTATTTATTCTCTTCGTTTTATGCGCTCTTTTTTCACGAACGCGGGCATCAAATTAGGATTTATTGTCGATTTTTGTTTCTTACTCTCGTATTGAGCTTTTCATGTTTGGACAGCTAACAAAAAAGTAGCTAACACTGCGAGTCGGACACAGCGCATAATTCGTAAGCACTGCATTACATGCGTGTCTATTCCCGTTAGTAATTGGAATTTCTTTTTTAAATCCACGTGAATAATTAAAACGCACGTAAATCAGTATAAATGATGGCACAGGATTTGCGACATTCAGTTATGGCACTCGTGGGAAGTGCTCATCTCCGCTATGGCTGTGCCGCTAAAAAAGAGAGCAGTGCCTGCGCTGAGCTCATCGCACCAAATACGGGAATTGCAATTTTTGAGTGGCTTTTCAGTTATTTCAATTTAATATGATTGCGTACAGTTGTGTGTGAGAGAGAGAGAGAGAGGGAGTTGTGTGGAAGCCTTAACATCAAATTTAGTTGATGTTAAACCGTAACGAACGCACGTGTGCTGTATTGGAAACTTTGCAGACGATTCGCTAACGGCAGGAATTATTACTTTGAATGAATCATTAAAGTTTGCGATCATTAATATTAATCAACAAGTTTTTAAACCCGAATTTTGAACTTGTTTGACGCTCGTATAAGCAGTTTTCTCCCATTTCGCTGATCAATGGGTTTGCCTATTATTCTGATTATAGTATCGATTGTTATTGAAATCAATGCGTTGCCTGTATTGATACGAAAATAAAAAAATCTCGCGATCACGAACTCGCCTATTGTTGGTTTGGTCACGATTTGCAAACTAAGCCTTTTACCTGATTTGTTGGTTTGGGGGCAACGGAGCCATACTTTGCATAAATTTTTGCTGCGCTCACAAATATATAATTGAATTTTTCAAAAAACGCGAATATGCTTAAGCCATAACCCTCTCACCCGTAACTTCCAAAATGGATATTAAGTTAGCGCTCCAATTGGTTTCGGTGCGACGTTTTTCAATTTTCACAATTAGGGCCGCACGTGCAGCGCAGCGCACCCCAGACTGGGAAACGCGCGCGCATTAGTTTTGAATTGTGCACAGCGATGCCACTAATCCATCAGAAATACCATTTATCCCTTTTATCATTGAAACGTAAAAATCGAGACAACGGGCATGACTTTGAAAAGCAAAAGTCTAACCCTAATGGCAGAACCAGATTTGGCAGCGATTGTGCGATTCCGGCCCAACGAATCTTAAAGCTAATTGTCTGCTCTGAGCCGCTCTCGAAATTGTGTCAAATAATGCAAAGTGAATAGCTGTGTACTTTAAATTGATTATCTCATTGGTGGTACGCATTACCGTATTTGCTTTCATTCGCATATGTTTCCAAATGTTTCATTAAAAGGATCTTCGCTATAATGCGCTTTTAGCTATTATAAGTTGCGATTGCATATTCAATATGCGAGTCGAGTCTGAAAGCCATACAAATCGAGGCAAAAATTTTAAGACTTATCTGTTGATTATATTTCTCCGACCAAAATGAATTACCGTGTTTGCCAAAGCTTACGAAGGCTTTAAGTTAGGCTAATTGAAACTAGGGATTCGTTTTGGACATGCATTAGTCAATGCTATTTAGGAGACCATACTCTACATTATATTTGTATATTTGATATTCTAATGTAAGGTTTGAGAATGCAGTCACACTGCTATCTCTCTCGTCTCTCTCTCTCTCTCTCTCTCTCTCTCTCTCTCTCTCTCTCTCCCTCCCTCCCGCTCTTCACTCTATTCGTACTCGTTTTCAATGATACTAGAATTAAATCCTACGGTTCAGAGAATTCATTTCATGTCGCGCTTCTTTGATATGTGAAACCCTTACAATATTTTTATAGCGATATAAATCTCGCGCGCGTCTGATGTAACGCTAATCCATCAACTGATCAAACAAGAGAAAGAGAGAGAAAAATACGTGATTCAACGAAAGAGTCTCACACGTAATGCATTTTCCATAATGAAGTCGACAATTGAAGTCGAGAATCCCCCCAAAAATTAAATAGTAAGTGCATAGTCTGGGACCCATTTGTTTGTCTTTCGAACAGCGCTGTACGGCTCGCCAACTGTTGGACTAAATGGATAATTTTTTTGGCGAGTGTGTGACTCTTTTCAAATTTTGGGTATTTTGTTGAAAAAGTATATAAAACTGGATATTATAAAGGATTTCTTTTTTTTGAGAATAAAGTAGACAAACCCAAACAGATTTCACCACTAAAGCGTTTTGAAACGCACTCACGCTCTCAATCGTGTCTCACTCGCTGAGCAAACAAGACATTCGTCGAGAGTGTCGCCCGAAAATAATTATGTTTGTACAGACATCAATCTTTTTTTCGGAGGTTAAACATTTGAGAACATGCAGACAAAGACGACGACGACGTCGACGACGGACAACCAAATCGATAGGAGAGAGAGAGAGAGAGAGAAACGCTGTTAATTGAGTGACTTTTACGGTACGAACTACTCTGCAAAATATGAATCAATTTTAGAAACACTTTATTGTTGTTAAATAAAGCTTATGAATTCAGATGAATAGCCGAAGTTTTCGGTATCGCGAAAAATCGGAGCGAAGTTATTTTTTAATTTAAATCTGAAAAAAAGCTGCGCTGAAATTAAAGTTCGCCAAATGATAGCCGCGCACAGACAGCTTAACAATTTCAAAACGCCATTTAGAAAAGTATGCCGCGATTGAAATTGCGAACGAAAATTCGCAAATATTTATAGTTTAAAAGGAGAAAATAGTTTGAAATGAGAATTAGAGAGAAAGAGATGAGAGAGAGAGAGAGAGAGAGAGGAGAGAGAGAGAGGAGAGAGAGAGGAGAGGAGAGAGAGAGAGAGAGAGGGCAATGTCTGTATTGGCGATGAGTTGAATGTAGTGGAGCTGTACTTTTGATGATGACTGTTGTCGTACATTAAAGCTAATACGGTTGCAATTCGTCAATTCTTTTGAAGTGTTTCCCTCCGACTCTCATCCCTTCATTTCGGTCTCCCATGTCATCCCTGTTGCATACGACGGTAATGAAGCAGAATAGCAGAGCCAACAGTATGGTGAGTAACGCACAAACGGCGGATTATTTTAGTTGTTGGCCTCCATTCTCCGGCACGCTATGCCACGCTATGCCTCGGGAGGATATCTCAAATTTGTTAGACTTTTCAAAATAGTCCCCACTTTGGCTCTCTTATGCAATATTCTCAAACCTCTCGCATACTTTTGTCATGAGCGAGATGTAGCCCACGCAAGCCAGTCGTGTCATCATAAAAGATTGATAGTATATAAACAATCATTTTCGTTACAAGTATAGTGTTTCGCGTCTTATGTTGACATTAGGGTAAGATTAGCGATGGATTGTGTTCGGCTTAAGACCTGACATGCATTAAGCCCGGGATTAAATGGATAATTGTTTTTGTCGATCGGGTATCTTTCGATTGCGCCACACATGTCAAACTATTTGACTGTAAAAAACAAGATTTTGCCACTAAAACGCGAAACACAACACAATGTTAGAGATGGGTCTCCGCTATTATGTTGGAAACTCAAAAAAGTTATATTTGTCTGCCTTTTATGCTTCCTTTTTCGAGGCGAATGCAAACAAGTTTTCTTTTTCACTCAACAGTTTATGACTGAAGCGTTGCAAACAATTTTAACTGTCATTTTACTCATTTACAGTTTTGCTCATTCATTTGCAGAGCAATAATGACTGACTGTTTAAGTATATACAATATTATTCGAGCTTTAAATTATACTTTTAAAACTGCGTTTTATTGACTGTCCATAAATAAGACGACGATGAGTGGGAAATCGTAAAACAGGGCTGAGATGTCGTTTTTGGCGTTATATCATCGCAGCTCTCGTTATTTTTGCGCATAAAGGAAATGAAATGCCGTTTTATTTTATTTTTTTTTGTTTTTTCATTTCAATAAAGCGGGCAATAAAACACGGTATTTCAAACACACACTCACACACACATATATATTATATGATATGATATATTCTTTATCTCTTTTTATTGTGATTTGATTATAATATAATATTTAATAGTTTGTCATTATATTTTTATTTCGCCTCTTTTAAGGCCAAAAGTTGGGGCAAACTTTTATCAGCAAATAATGCGACTCGCGTTTTATTATTATTATTTGCTGGAAAGAAAAAAGTTTTTTATGTTATCCGTAAAAATAACACGAAACACAAAAAGTTTGGTTGCGCTGTAGTGGCGTAGAAGAGGCCGCATAGAGGCCGCCCCAATCCTGCACTTGGCTCGAAGAGCTTGTGGCAGAAATTGCAGACCCAATGACTGCGCACAATCTTGACTGAACGCAGAGTTGTTGGGAACTTCTTAGCAGTGCGTTCGCGAACAGATTAGTTGTTGTCAAATCAAATGAAGTGATCGCTCGAAGAAGGCGTTCAGAGCTTTCGCTCGCTTTTGCTATCATTACGTGGCTCTTCATTACGCTCGCATACCTCGTGTCTCGAGAGTTGATTACTTAAGTGAGTCCAATGGTTTGGCGAGAAGTTTAGCACAATTTGTTAAATCGAAAAATTAAGGATATTTTCGATGGCTTTTACTGCAGTTTTTGCAGTGAACTCGCCGTTAACGCCGTAATTATTCTATTGTCGGTGACATCTTCTAGTGATATATACTTTTACGGCGAAATTATTGCTTTTTATAGTGGACTAAAGTGAGTTTATATACACATATATGGCCGAAATGCAATCAGCCTTCAGTATCGCTGCCATAGTTTATTCAGTTTTACTGTTCGTCTTTATGGCGAATGCGAAACAATTCTCGAAGAGAGGACACACCGGTATGTCATATATATATATAATTATAGTTATGATCTCGCGCTGACTTGTTAGATGTGATCGAGTCATAAATATTGTGTTTAAAATATTTCAATTTATTTTCCTGCGTATAATAATTGTAATTAAAAATAAAACGAAGCCTTTTATGCGATTCTAGTTTCGCGAAAATTTATGGCCAAAGCAATAGTCAAACTTCCGCCTAATCTTATCTAATGTCAGAATACAATATCAAAGCCGGACAATAGGGTCTCATATTGTCTTAATTTTGATTCGCATTACTTTAGAGCACATCCATAAACGAGCACTTGATTGCTGTTTAGATTTATATTATAAAGTATTACTTGTTCACAATGAAACTTTTTTTTACTGCGTTTCATAAATGTCTTAACAGAGTATTTGAAAAATACTATGATTTGTGTGCGAATAATTGTTTATCACTAAACAATCAAATGATATAAAAGAATATAAAATAAATAAAAGAAAAGTTTATCCCAACGGCGTGTGTAACTAATTTAACGCTTGGAATTTAATTTTTGAAAATGTGAATGAATCTCGTTTATTGAATATATTGTGTATATTAAATTCAATATAACTTTCTTCGAAGCAAATTAATTTTTTTAATATAATCAATATTCGATTTTGGCATTTGATTGATGTTCCGAAATAATGTCTGCTTTAATCGAGTTGTGCTGTAATCCAACACAATTGACAGCATTCATCTAATCTTCTCTGGAGTTTAATTTTTATTCGCTTTACATTAGAAAACTTTGATAAAGAAATATATTTATGGGCTTAATATTAATAATATTGATATAACACGAGTAGAGACGAAACGAGTGTTACGTCTTTGGCGGCGATATTTTTAATTATTTTCGCTATAAATTGTTCGCAACTCAGTCATTATTTTTCTAGAGATAGATTGTTAACTTTTTCTGCCAACGGTGTAATTTAACTTAATTACAAGTTGTATCAAATGAATATTGTTAGAAGACTATCCGCGCCTAATCTAAACAAACTTAACATACTTGTTAACTATTATTTATACTTTGGTTTAAACAACTTGTTTTGATTAATTTTCGCGCAAAATAAGTTAAAATGCCTATTTATCGTCTCTTGAAATTTCTATTTTTAAAACTTTTTGTTTATAGTTTAATCTTTAATCTGTAATATTTTTAAAATAAATTACAAACAACACGATTAATTAAAAACGAAGAGTGACTCAAACGTAATTAAATTCTATTCCGCACGATAAGTGAAGATATTTTTAGTTATTTCTTTCAAATTAAATAAGAATACGAAATCGCAAAATTTATGAATAAATTTAATCTGTTTGATAGAAATATGAAATTCAATTTGGTCTCAATTGAAACGCAAGCCAAAATGCCCACGAAATTGATTAAAACTCGACTTAAACAGAAATAGCAAATAATAATATTTTTTGTTCGCAAAACAAATTTGTTGGTCAAGAGAGCTGTTTCGATTTAGGCTCAGCCCAAACAATTGTTATGTGACTTTATTTGTGCGGTGTGTTTTCGTTAGCGCAACATTTAGGTATAAGTCGGCCTCAGGTGCGGTTTGGCATCGCTGAGCACTTGATATTGTCTCTCAATGGCCTCTTCTGTATCTCTTCAGTGTCTCTTACACTCTAGTATTTCTTTCTGCTTTGGTGGTCGATATTAGCATTGGACCATCGAATGCCATTCATAGAGAAGCCTTAACTCTGTGTCGAGTCTGCTCTAGAAGTAAATGTTGCCCAATAATTGATTTTGTCGTTATACCAGACAAGCATTTATTAGATTTAAGTTGTTTAATTCAAATCCAGATGAAAATCATTTATATTGCTCTATAAAAAAATTTTTGAATTATAATCTGACGAATATTTTTCACAGTTTTAATAAATAGACCAACAATTACGCGCTTATCTCGAAAAAGACGTTCGCCTAATACTTATTCGCGATTAAATTAAAGATAAAGTAAAAAAATTTTTGCCTTCAAAATCGCATGACTGTTAATGTCAAGCGAAGACTTATACGCATCTATCAGAGTGAGATTTCGTGATCAAACTTATACTTTTTCCAAGAAAAAAAATCAGAATTATCATTAATTGATGCATTGAATTATACGCTTTGTAATCGTTTAAAAAAACGTCAATTATCTTAGTCTGTATCCCTTTTTTAAAACATAACACAGGTTTTGATACATTAATAATTATCGTGTCAGACGCTCTCCACTCTCGTCCCCCCATCGCAACACAAAATAAAGTTAATTTATTTGAAAATTATCATAACATA
Source organism: Microtritia minima (assembly GCA_034699355.1). Classification (NCBI taxonomy): domain Eukaryota; kingdom Metazoa; phylum Arthropoda; class Arachnida; order Sarcoptiformes; family Euphthiracaridae; genus Microtritia; species Microtritia minima. The sequence continues at coordinate 12,194 of JAQIYA010000360.1, forward strand.
ACACACACACACAATCGCTCACAACAGCATTTAGATTGAGATTTAAAAAAATAATTTTTCTAATGCCAAATGTTGTCGTACTTGTTTGCAAATCTATAAAAATGGAAATTAGAAGCGCTCACCAAAGAATATCACCAAACAAACGGTCGCCACAAACGGCATCAAATCAAACGAAAGGTGAAGAAAAATAGCGCAAACAAAAACATGGCATCGGATGAGAGTCGCGCTCAAACATTCTTCTCGCTATCTTATATCATCGAAATGATGAGATGTAGGCTTTATCATCAGTCTATCGCTGTTGACGCCAAAAAAAAAATAATAATACAAAAAAAAATCTGCTAAAGACGAGAATCGAGGCTAAAAAAATAATTTGCGAAGAAACTGAGGCATCAAAACGTGAGAGTCTCGCATCATTCATCCCCAATGAACAAAAAAATGCAACTCCTATTTATCCGATGTCGCTCTCTGTTCGCTCTCTCGTCGAGCAGAAGCGAAAATTTATCTTTTACTCGGTGGCTCTTTTGTTGACGGATCTATTCTTTCATTTAAGTCCATAATCCTCATTGCCTGCTGTGCAATATTTGGGCAAATATTTCACTCCTTCGGCAGTTATTACAATACACTTACATATTGAACGCGGCGGAGTCGAGAGTCCGCTTAAGCGGACTAAATGGTGAGCATCTGTGTCCGTGTCGTGCTGTGGGCCCCCATTTGGGACCCCATTTTTATATAATACACGTGTGATACATGACATGCCATTATGCCATTTAAATGAAAACCTTTAATTTTCGCATTCAATGCGCCGAAACGGCACTAGAATTGGATCTTCAGTATACTTAGCAGATCAGCGCCAACTAATTCAGGGCTCGCGCACCAAACCTTTCGAAAAATTTATACCCAATCTCTCTCTCGTTTTTATTTTATTATATTGGATTTATAATAGCCATAAAAAAAGTACTGCTGAGCACTACAGTGCGATCCAGTATTTAAAGTACTCCTAAATTTGATGTTTGTTTAGCCGTAACTGTTGTTGAGCTGATCGCTAACAATAACTATAACTCGGTTTCACTGTATTATTTTCTATATTAATAATTTATTTCTATTACCGAATATAAAATTATTTAAAAATTTCGAATTGCCCGCCATATATAAATGGCTCAATTTAGATCTATTAAATGCAAAAAATAGCCGCAAAGTCGTATAATTTTCAAATGAAATATGATATATTTTGGAAACATTTTCATGTTATGCGAGCTATTTTTCTAGTTATATCATTACGGAAATGAGAGTTTAAAATGCCTAAACGATACGCTATTTGCGGTTTAATTTCATCTGAGAGTCATAACTTAAATTACACACCAAACAAAAAGAGAGACAGAAAAATAGTTTGTGGCGAAATAGCGTCTACAAAGAGACGCTCGCACTTAACCCAGACGTTACGCTAAATAGACTCGTAAGTATGGACGAGAGAGTGAAAGAGAATAAAAGAAAGCTAAGCCCGAAAAGCGATGTTTCCATTTATTAGGAAATAAGATTGTGTCTGATGTGGTTGTGATGCTTGGCTTTGCCTTAAGTCGATGCGATTACGCCACTCATTGTGGCCCACAATTTGATTAGACTCTGAGCTGCTATAATGCCAATTAGCGGCGCGTACACACACTCCAACATCTATTGTCTCTATTCCTGGTCTCGTATGTGTTGAACATCTTCATCGATGAGTTACAGATCTTGTTTGGTGTGGTGCTAGTCATCAATTTGCATGTGCTTAACATATGCTACGACACGCTGCTCTACAATAACATAGTTGAGATCCTTGTTTGACTTAATCGAGGATCTCGGGATCACTGTTTGCTGTTTAACGCCGTTGAGGACGCAATTGATGTTCAGATTCTTCAAACACTTCAGTTTTGTCTCAATTACTCGCTGAGAGAGTTGATTGGATTTCCGTTTTGCGCGAACCGAACGAAAAAATGTTCGCATATTTCGCTATTTTTCTTTTGCCTCACTTGTAAACAGATTACGGCAAAACACGGCTCACAGCCAAAAACCAAAGCCGGACTTTAATTATAAATAAAATAAAACACACGAGCAATCGATGCGTGTTTCGCTCATCTGTCCATATGTTTGGTTCTCATCGGTTAAGAGGAGGCGAAAACAAGTTTTCAGGGAATCGATAACAATATCCAAATATCCAAATATTTAAATGATGCCGTATATATGGCCCAATAGGTCCGGTAATTTGGCAATTATCCATTTTATTGCGTCTCTACAATTTTTTTGTTGTAACGTTAAAACCCCGCTATAATATCCCAGATTTCCGTGAAAACTGCTGCCTAAACTTTTCGACCTAACTTTACAGCCTATAATTAATACTCTCGAAGAAGGCGTTCGGAGAGTGTTTGGCTCGCAGTTGTTGTTTATTGTTGCTCGCATTACATCGAGCACTGCATCGCACCTCTCTCTTCAGTTTATTACTTACGAGTGCACAATGATTTTTCAAGAAGTCTAACGAGAAGTTTTCAAGAGAGAGAGAAAGAGAGAGTTCAATAGAAAAATAAAGATTTCAACGGGTTTTACTGCATTTCTGATGCAGAGCTCTGGCCGTTCACGCCTTAATTATTCTATTGTCGGTTCACATGTTCATACATATCACTTTTACGGCCAATTATTGTTTTTATAGTGGACTTAACTGCGTCTGACTTTATATACGGCCAAATGCTAATTTGTTAAGACCAGTGTATGCGCTCTTTTTCTTGTGTTTGTACTTTTATTCTGCTGCCTATTTCGTCGTCCGTTTAGCCTCTCATTACGAAACAATTGCGTTTGAAAGCAGGCTTTAAATTAATGATCGCTCGCTCGTATTGTCTCCTCTCGTTTCGCGACTCCGCCAAAATGCAATCAGCCTTCAGTATCACTGTATCCACAGTTCATTCATTTTTAATGTTCGTGTTTCTGGCGTACGGCGAACAATACCCGACGAGAGGCCACACCGGTATGTCATAGACGTGTCAAATTTTTATTCAAAATTGTAATTATATAAATACGCTCTCGCGCTAACGTGTTAGATGTGTGCCAATCATCAAAATGGTGTTTTCAACGTTTTTCAAATTGCTTTTCCCTGTGTGTGTAATAATTGTAATTAAAAATAAAATGACGGCTTTTATGCGATTCTAGTTTCGCCAAAATTTATGGCCAAAGCAATAGTCAAACTTCCGCCAAATCTTATCTAATGTCAGAATACAATATCAAAGCCTGACAATAGGGTCTGGTTATTGTCCTAATTTTGATTCGCATTACTTTAGAGCGCATCAATAAAGGAGCACTTGATTGCTGTTTAGATTCATATTAATAAAGTATAACTTGTTTACAATGAAACCTTTTTATTACATTTTCATAAATGCTTTAACAAAGTATTTTAGAAAATCCTATGATTTGTATGCAAATATTTCTTTATCACAAAATACATAAAAGAAAAGTTTGTCACGTTTTGCGCTATTCTCCGATTTTCATAGCTATCCGTATACTAAATTGAATCTCCCAATACATCCCAAGGCATGTTCAGCTAATTTTACGCCCGGAATTTAATTTTTAAAAATTTGAGCGAATCTCGTTTATTGAATACATTGTATATATTGAATTGAATTGAATAATAACTTTTAATAACTTCTTATACTATTTTAATGCTATTGAACTCGCAGATTTATCCCAATTTTTTTCCACCAAAGTTTTAATTTGCGATGCGAAATATTCTAAGCCTATGTGTGACACACAACGAAATTTTTATAATCTTTTATTACCATAAATCGAATTAAGAGAAGAAGAATAAGACTTTTTCTTTTTTTATTTGAATATATTCTCAAACTCTCAGTCTTCAGTCTTAAATGGCAGCCATTGTTCGTCCAATTCAATTGAGTAATTTCTGTTATTTCAACTGCCAAATAGATTGCGTATATATAGAAACAACCTTTAAATATATCGGCTCTTTAAATACTGTCATTATGTAAGTCGTTAGAAAAATAGACGGATGTAAAGAGCTTACGAGCGAGTCTGAAGGGGGTCAGCGAATAGCGAATTGCGCTCAATTTGTTTTTGTCAAAAAGCCTGCTCTCTTTACTTATCTGTCTTCTTATTTTTCACTTAATTCCACAGCATTAGCATTTTTTAGACATGGAATTTTTGCTGCAACAAAATTGAGCAGTAATATAGCTATAGGTTTCAAAAAGAAAAAAATTACTTATCAATATCTAAACTTTCAAAGTTTACAGTTTCGAGCGCTCAATCGCTAAAAGTCCAGACAAGACAAGACAAGCGCACACATGCCTTAATTTAACTCCTGATTATACGTTTATTGAAATATGATTTGATGCAGCATTTTTTTCTAGAGTAGATTTTGGCAGATTTTCGTCTTAATAACTGATATATTATTTTTTTAAAAAACGAGATATTCATAATCTAAATTGCATATCTCTGCCACATCGTAATTGGCATGAAAACCCTCCGCTAATATCGACGGCAATCATAGTGCGCGCATATATACTGTTGTTGCGCTCGGCGTGCATGTCATCAGAGCCGTCACTGATTTCTTATCGTGACATTGACACGTCAAAGAAGCACTTTCTTGGGTTTCACTTCTGCCTCTGTCGGCGACCGATCGCAGCGATCGCTGCCTTTTCCTATGCTCTCCGCTCTCTCTGTGTGTGTATATCTCGCCCTAAAATACGGGCAATAATTATCGCTTGTATTTTCAACATTCGTGACCAATTGTTTATAAATAAATTAACAATTTATTAGTAGTTTTTTTTATTTTGAACTAAAACATTTTCATTAGGCCTTACAATATTATGCTTTGTCTGTTTCGTAATGATCGAAAGAGAGTGCGAGAGTGAGCGAGAGTAATGTGTGTTTATTTGCCTGCATTAGAGTTTGCTTGTAATGTTTTCGCTAATGAAATAAACATTGGCTATAATTTTATTTTTTGTTTTATTTAAACCGACACTTTTCTTCAGCAATTCTGAAAGCCATTAAGAATGAGTTCGCAAATTCAATTAAGTCTCTTTCACTTCGCAAATAATCACTTTCACGCTTACGCTTAACTAATGGAGAGATATTTTTTTTATTTTAGTAATCAAAATGTCATTCATTTGGCAAATAAATTCATTGCCTGTAATAATTTCGTTCACGTATTTGCTGAGGCAGTGCTATATCTGGCAAACAGCTTATACACAGGCAAATATTAAAAGTATTGATTACAATATACACTTAATTTTTTATTCAGCCTTGTTTTCCTCTTTCCTCTGACATATGCCATAAAAAATGGATCCAAATTGAACGATACGAGCAAATATTTTTCATTCTCTCCCTCTTGTCTCTCGACTTCATTCCCAGGGTTTTGCTTTTTGATGGCCTGAGGCTTAATATGGCGCGAGTATATCGCAGTTTGCCTACCCTTAAATTAAATATTGAGTAATATCGTTGCGATTAATTTGAATTTTTTTGCCGCACTCTTATTTGACGAAAGTTTGCATTTGCTTAACAATTAGCGAAAGTATATTGAATTAGCGCTAATAAATTATTTAATTAACTTTTTATTGAGGAGAAATGATGTGATGTTGACTAACGAAATGTTGGCTTTACGAGTGGTGTACAGCCAAACACACTTAAGACTGCAAAATCAATATTAAAGAATTTTATTGAAAAAAATAAAACTCGAAATAAGGCGTTCAATTCTGAGCGGCAATTGAATAGTTATTTGTGTAATGAATTATAAACAAAACGATTAGTATTGACGGGACAAACATTCGCGATGTTTGATGATTGACTTCTAATTGATGTCATTTCCATTCGAAGATTACCGAAACATAGTGTTTTACCATTATTTAAGTGTTGTGCGCCGAAATTTGTTGTATAGAGTAAGCAAAGTTTTGCTGGCGTTAACACCCATAAGCCGCTTACAAAACTTTGCCATTTATCCAAAAATAAGAATCACGAATTGCTGGTTGTTCTTCATATTCTTTATATATATTTGTTTTGTTTTCACTTTATATCCTTCTACTTATTTTTCGCTTTTAATGCAATAAAATATCGTACGGATAGGAAACAAGATTGACCGCCAAAATAATTCGTTTTGTTTTCGCTTAAAGAAATAATTTAATTGAAAATATTGAACACAAAAAAAAGAAGTAAATGTTAAGAGTAAAAATAATTTATAGACAGGTCGACAGGTCTTGGCTGTCAGTTGCGAGAGGAGCGCAAAATATGAAATTATGCATTCGCTTATGAATTGGTAAGTGTGAGCGCTTTTTTGTCTAAACTCAACAATCGATGTTCGCCACCAAAGCCTCGGCCATACGTTACGCGTCTTAGTCTTCTTCCGAGTTGTTTATTATTAGTGGCATTAAACGAATTCATTCTATTGTAAATTTTCGATATTAATAACAGTCCATATAATGCTGCTGTCAGTGGCAGACTTTATAACGAGCTTAAATAATGAGACGTTCTTGTAATTCATAATTTTAAAATTATTATATTTTTTTTGGCAAAAGTTTTTGTGGAATCAGTTTTTGCAGTGTTCTTTCAAGAAGAAGGAGAAGAATAAAAAGAAGCCAAACACAGGTTTGGGCTGAAACAAGAAAAGTGAACTGTTCAGGCAGAGAGTGAAAGCAGCGGAAAAGTAAAAAGAAAAGCTCAACAAAGAATTTCTGGCCGTAAGGCGGAGATGTTTAATAGCTTTTTACCTTCGAGTCCCCTATAATAATAGCTTTGCGTTCTCTCATCAAAATTAATACAAATAAATATTGTAGAGTTAATTATGAAAAAAACGGTGCTATTCTTGTCTGTTTCGAAAATATCTCTGCCTCTGGTATTGTAGTAGTTTTTAATAAATAGTTTATGGATGGCGTTAATGTGTTTTATAGCAGCTAAACAACGTTTTTAAATTGTGGTGCCATTCGGTGTTTCCTATTTATAAGTAGCGAAAGGGAGAGAAGGGAGTGAATGAGTGAGTGAGTGAGAGAGAGAGAGAGAGAGAGAGAGAGAGAGAGAAGAAAAGCATGGGATTGAAACACTTTTCTATAACAATAATATGGTCTTTCTTTAGTACTCTCTCCGCGTTTCTCTCACTCTCTTAACTTTTTTTTTGCTCTGCGGTTCCGTTAAATGATGTGTGCCGTGATTGACATTCTTTCCATTACAAAAGACAGCCCAATACAGGCATATATACATAAATAAGCACCAGTTTTATCGTTTCCCGTGAGCCTCTGCCAGCGCTGAGTTTTCATGATAATATGCTCGCGTTGATCATTCATAATAATAATAATAACAATTTGATTTTATCAAAGAAATATCTATATTTCAAAGAAAAATATCTATCATATATAAGCTGCGAGTTGTAAAACGGGGAGAAATAACTTATATTTATTATACAAATTTTCTTTATTATTGGCCACAAAAAATTATTAGAGCATAAAAATAAATATAAGTTGCACGCACTCCACACTCATTATACACTATACGACTCTCTGTTTTTATAGCTGATAGCGAAAAACACTTCCCATCAATAGTTCGATCATCAAACAAAACTTCACCACTTTTTCGCCAATGATCTCATCGTCCCTTTTGCCGACTCTGTCGGGAATATGATTGCAATATTAGACCGTCTGATGCGAAGCCATATCATATGTGGCCTATTATATGCTCTGTACTGCTCTGATAGAAATGGCAGAAAACTGATGGAGAGGTGGGCACAGATAAGGGGTACTTCAATCGCTACGGTTTTGCAATCTAACCATTAAGGTTGCCGACCAGCGCTCTATGAATATCTCGATATGGCATTTGGTTTGAACAACAATGCCTTACATGTTGTGATTCGTGTTTGCCTTTGATATATCGAAAGTATGCGCGAATGGGGGGCAGAGTTGGAGAGGCTTTTTGATGAGTTGGGTCTGACATCGTTTTCGAGTGATTTTCAATGTTGTGTCATTAAATTGGTATGCAATGTGTATTCATCGCGAAAATTTGGCTAATATTAGATATTCTAGTGTTGGCTCGAAGGGAGAAACGAATAAGATATACGTGAAAGAGAGTGGCTTTCCATGAATAATATTAATTCGAGTTTATGTTGAAGTGGGCTAATAATACATAGGTATTAATTCAATGTCGAGTATTAGCGTTTTTTTTCTAACTATAGCTTTTCGTACTAATCTTGAATCAAAATAGTTATTAAACTTAAGTGTTTAGTTTTTTTTGTGTTAGATTTTGGCCATTAATAGCAACAAAAAAAGAAATCGATTTTAAACGCTTAAAATTCTAAATTGTATTTCCTTTTTAAAATGGTTTACTATGCCATTTGATTTCGTTATTTACTTAATATCGCAAAATATATGAGCTAATGCTGTAAACTCGAGTCTAACTATTACATGGCATTATTTGAATTCAACAAAATAAAAGTACTGTATTTGAAAACCTGCTCCGTATTTCATAAAAACTGTTTATACGCGTCGATCTCGTTCTTTCTAAGCTTAGACTCGGAGAAAATATTATTTATTGCTTATGAGTTTTTTTACCATATTTAATATCCATAATTTCGAGCAAATTAAAAATGCAAATTATTGCCTCTGCCTTTCGTTTTTACACTCGGGTTAACGCCTTTAAGTTTTCTCTTTCACCGAAATAACACCGAAATATGCAGTGAAAAAATACATGTATGGAAATAATAATTTACAGAAAAGAGTTGTTTAATCTAATAATTTATTCATATTATTTCATTTATGATGTAATTTATTTATACACATTTTTTGATTATTTATTATTTATGCAACAAAAAACAACATTTCTATTCTCACTAAGCTTTTCGGTGGTGTTATCAATAAAACAACATAATGAGAGTCAGACCGTACAGCGAGTTGTAATGTTTTATTATCAAACGATTGCTTTTAAGAATGAATATAATTTCAAATTTGCGTCTTTATTATTTGGTTCGCCAGTAATTCAATTGCTTTTAACAGCTTAGTTATTATTCCGCTACTCTTTTAGACATAATGGCATTATTATTGCTTACTTTATTAGCAACAAAAAGAATTATTTCGGATATACTTTCAGAACTGTTGCCTAAAAAATAGTAAATAAAATAGTAGTTGATATAATAAAAAACTCGATCAAATTCTTGAAGATAATGATTCGCACGCCAGTGTGCGTGCGCTCAATATTTCGGTGGATGTCTATTACGTTACTTACATTCGCGGCGGGAATTAGTGACTAATTTTATTTTTTTTGAATATTAGTGCTTAACAATACGGACATAAGACTGACTGCGGAAAAGAAACGATTGTTAGAGCATTACGTTAGAGTAGGCACACAAAAGCCGATGATTATAAACATTATAATTATTGGTGGTGGCGATCACTCAATCATTGCCATTAGAGAGAGCGTGCAAATGCGGTGCCAATCGATCTTTGAATGCGATTTAATGGCCAAATCTTTTTTGCCTGTTATCGTGTATTATAATTAAAAATTTATGAAACGAGAAACAGTTTTTATTATTTAGCAAATTATGGGCAGGTTTTAATTTTTCAATTATGCGTTTTGATTAGCATTTAAATGAAATAATTTAGTGACTAAACAAAAAAATATTATTATTATGTTAGTCATTAAAAATCAAACCCAATCTTAATTGTTTATAATTAGTGACGTATATTATGGCACTTAAGGTATTGGCATATAAAAAATCGCCATAAAAGGCATTAATAAGCTTTAAAAAGCATCAAAAATGACATTTATTTTTCTAATATTTTTTT
>JAQIYA010000361.1:0-21962 GCA_034699355.1 Microtritia minima
AAAAAAGAGAGTTTGAAAGTAAAGAGAAACGGTTTAATGAAAGTGACTGCAAGACTATGAGTGACTGCGAGTACGACTCTATGACTCTATTGTCTCATCAAAAGCGAGATTGATTTGAATTTATTTGAGTAAAACGAGAGGCAGTCGTGACAGACTGTGATTGGGTTCTGATTGAGTAACACTTTAGCTCATCGTTTAACTGCCTATTAATGTGAGTCAGGTGTAGGTTTGATAAGCAGACGCGAGCCCTCACTGACCACAGACCCACTTCTCGCCCCTCTCTTCGCTCGACTCTCATTCGTCTAAAGTTTAGTGTGCCTCGCATTCAGCATTAACTTATATAAAAAAAAATATTTTCTCTGCATTTCTTTTTTGTTTTGCTTATTATTATTATTATTGCCCGAACTATTACTTTCACTAAACGCTTGACTCGAGTGTAAACTTCACTCAACTCGACTCAATAGAGAGTCCGAGACCGTGAGTCTCGTGTTCACTGTCGCGATGCGATGTATTTTCTTAAAGTGACGAACACGTGAACAGTTAGCTCTGTTCACGTGAATGTTAATTAATGTCAATCTCTTGTGTTACTCATTGCATAATGATTTATGGCTATTGTCAATATTGCTATACCTATTAATAGTTTGCATTGTTGTTCAATTCGAGCATTTTTTTCAAAAAAAATTTAAGCAGTTTTATGATGTGATGCAACTTTTGCTTAATATAAATATAAATGAGAAATGCATTGAATCGCCAAAAATTTGACAATAGAGGCCTATATTTCGCAATAGTAATTGAATGGTCGAGACGGGGGTCGAGACATAGGGATTGCGAAACATTGCGAAACTTTCCATTTTGACTCCGTTTTCATAGATATTTATAGATTTTAGGAGAGAGAAAAAAATTATTGCTTAATAACTTATAACTGTATAATTAGTGCATTACTGCTTATTTTACAATTGTGTGACAAAAGTGTTGCCATTTAATGGTTGACTTTAACGAAATGATGAACTTATAGCTGGCATATGATGTTTGGTTGGGTTAGTTGAGTGAAGCATGTCTTGTGATTTTAGTAATAAACACATTTCAAATGAAAAATATGATAATCCTTTGGGAAAAGAGTTACCGCACGCCTACCAAAATGCATGTTTAGATGAAATATTGATACTGACAATGAGTGCGATAATCTGCTAATCCGTTATTTAAGCGATTGGCAACACTTGTTTAACCAATCGGTCAGTGAGTGCTTGTCTCTCATTGATGACCATAAGTTGGACACTGTTGTCAACATTTCATTTACTTCCTTAAGATTGTGCAAAACAACTGTGTTGTTAACAGCTTTGCTGATACAGTATTTGCAATTAACAAAATAGATTTCTATTTACATATTTAAAAGCACTGCTTATAATGCTATGTATTTCTATGTTTGTATCATTTTTATACTTACATATATTTTATTAATTATAGTTATTATTCAAGTTTTTAAAAGCATTTATTTGATAAAATAGAGAATTGATAGCGAATAAGTCATTAAACTTGATAAACATTATTCACATTTTTGACTAATAATTATTAGTGTAAATAATTGATTGTATGAAATGAATTTTATTTCCTCAATTAGAAAATCTTTACACATATCTGTATAGATTCGGTGCGATAGTTTGACGACTAATTATGGATACAATATTTAAGATTAAGATATTTTATTAAAGCAAGTTAACTGGTTTTTCTCAACATAACAAACATGAAATGTAAGCGTTAATATAAAATAATCATACAATTAATCACAAGCTTTACATTTGATTGAATATACGTAAATGTAAATATGACTATAGCTAAAGTTGCCAAACTAAAAATTTTCAATTCCTGTATTTTTTAATAAAATGTCGCAAAAAATTCCTGTACATTACTGTACGACTTATTCTTTTATAAGTACATAAAAATAATATTTTTTAGCTAATTTTGACAATAACTTAGACAATAGTTAAATTATGGATGCGATTCTGTTCATTCATCTAATCTGGAAAAAAGATTATACATTTTATTAAAATTTTATAAATTAACAAAATCTAATAAATGCATAATTAAAATCATTTTGCTTAATATTAAATGTCAAATTTTTCGAAATAATTGCATTAAAACATTGTTATTAATTTGAGAAGTCGTTTAGTCATATATTTAATTACTTATTACAAAAATGAGGTAAAAACACAGTAAAAAAAATTAAATATTAATACAAAAGTAAATAACAATAAAAATTCAAATTCAATTCATTTAACCAGAATTATTCAAATAAATTTATACAAAAAAATTTTAAACTTCAAGTAAACATATAATTATTAAAATAACAAATAATACATAAAAAATATATAAATATAAATATAATAAATAATACATAAGAAAAATTACGACAAAACCGAAACCGAAACGAGCGAATTGGTGGACTTGGGGTCCAACGAGGAGGCGATCGACGACTTGGTGGCCGACGAGACCGAGCGTTTCGATTTGACGGCACCGCTCACAAACACGGTGGCCGTAAACATGACCCCAATGGTCAGCACAAACAGGCCGACAAACATGATGCCGTAGGCCACCGAGTTGACGGACGAGCCGACCGGCTTCGGGAACGCGAACTTCATGATCAGTCCCATCAACAGCCAGAAAGTTCCGGTCACCGACGAGAAGAGGCCGCAGTAGAACAGAATCTGGCGATTCTCGTCGAACTGCGATATTCGGCTCGGCTTCAGACCAAACACCATGACTTGTATTTCTCGTGCTCTCACCAGACAGACAGACAGGTAGGCAATCGTTTCGCGATTCGGATTTGAAATGCGAAATAACTATTTTTTCTCCTATTATTTCGTTTTTTCTCTTCTGCTGCGTGTGTTTATTGCGCTGTCGTGTGTGTGTGTGTGTGTGTTTATATTCTTGTATCAAACATTATTCTGGGGGTAATGTACTTCATATTGATTTATTGTTATGATTCAGTGTAGTGGATGACAGTTTGCATGACCTGACACTCGTTAAGCGCATTTCCTCGTCGACGCGTACCGAGAGAGCAGTGGAGGCGATGCCGTCAGCGCTGAACACCTTAGCGACACACGAACTGATGGAAAGAGTTTAATGGTCTCACGCCCAGCAGTCTATTCACTGCTGTTAAATATAACAAAAAAAAAATCTATTCGTTGGCAAACTTTCTTTGGGTAAATATTAGAAAGTGAAACCAATTGATTGGCGAGATTTGCCAGAGTTGTAGTGTAATCAATAGCGAGTTTATTTCGTTGAGTTTATTGCTATTGTATTCATTTATTCTTATCAATGATAAATGAGTTTGACTATTATGTTTGAAGAATATTCTGCTGTCGTTAAACATTCAGTAGTAAAATATTAATTATTAATAGAAAAATTGATTTGTGTTTTTATTATAATGTTAGCAAAAAATATAATTATTATTAAACATTCAATTGATAATGAATGAAAAAGAATTTCGCAAATAGAAGAATATTTTATTATTCTTGTGAATCACGATCTAATTTACAGTAATGTTAAAATATATTTATACTTATCATAAATATATTTATACTTATATTTATTTCGATATGCAGTTAATTCACATTCAGATAACGTGCAAAATATTTAAATCACTATAATTTTTACATACATATTTTATCATGGGTTAAATTTTAAAGTTAAAACTTTCAAAATATTTATTCTTTTAATTATAAAATAAATTTTTAATAAATAAATTTTATAACTAAGAATTAAACTTAAATTTAAAACTAAAAATTATGTTTTAATATTAGCTAAAAAATTAATAACTTATATTGAATGTATTAATATTTTATAAACTGCATATTAATGCTGACTTTTAAAATTAAAATATTCAATTTTTGAATTGATATCGTAATCAAATCCTTTTTAAAATTAAAAATTATATAAAGTATGTTTGTTTAAAAATTAAATTTTTAATTATTTAAATTATTTTACATGTAGTAAACAATGTCTTCTGACGTTGTATATAACTTTATTTTTTTTATGAAACTACTCATTTGAAAATACTTTTGCATTTTTTTGTTATGTTGTTTTAAAAGTCTATTTTCTTTTAATTTAGTTTTAACATTTTATGAAAACATATGTTAATCTAAAATTTTTCTTATTATCAAATTTATCTAAGTTTATGCATTTTATTTCATTTTTAAATTAATGTTTTTAGATTATATTTTTGCATAGCATTATATTATGAAATTAAGAATTTAATATCATTGGTAAACATTTATTCTTTGCACACATTTTTTTATTAAAGAAATGTTAGGATAAAATAAAATACATTAAAGTTATTACAAAGTTATTTTGCAGTATTGAAAAGTATAAAAATATTATTACAATTCAATTGTTTTCCTGTCAAAAAATCTATACAGAATTCTATTCTATTCAGTTTCGTCATTAGTTTCGTCGCCATTCAACAAATTAACTGGTGTCACATTTTTCAAAGCCGCGCATTTGCTCACATCCTTCACTCTCGGTCTTCCGCCCTGTCTTAGAGTCATCATCTCTCTGATGATCACTCGCGCCGATTCATAACTCTTGTCTTTCTTAACCGATTCGGGAAACGCCCAGTGATAGGTGAGCTGACACTTCAATACACCCGACTTCAAGACGCACTTCTGCTCGTCGGTATATCTCTTATTCTCTTTCAAAACGTAACCGAACGGCATCTGATTGAACAGAAAGTTATAGAGACACACGCCTAAAGACCACACATCGCACGGTCTCAGCGTTTCGAGTGTGATGTCATATCTGTGCGCCTCGAGTATCGGTTTGTAGATGTGCTTATAGTTCTTGTATCGAATTCTGAGATGACTGACGAGTATCTCCGGCGGCATATAAATAATGGTTCCTCTATTGATTCGCTCTCTCAGATATCCAGTGTTCGGATCGTAAGCGATACGACTTATACCGAAATCGCATATTTTCACCAAATTTTTGTCCTTAAAGTACAGCATATTCTCGGGTTTGAGGTCGAGATGAACGATCTGTTTGGAGTGCAAGAACATGACGCCCTCGACCACCATCTGAAACAAGTACTTTCCCTGTTGGAGCGAAAACGAGCACCTATTCTCGTGCATCACATCGTTGATGTTGCCGCCGTCCGCGTACTCCATCACTATAAACGCTTTGGTGCTGATAATGAAATAGTCGTGAATGGTTATGAGACACGGATGTCGATGATCGTCATCATAGGCCACCACTTCGTTGAAAAAGGTGTTCAACTTTTCGTCGATCTGTTCCGATATTCGTCGACGATCTTTGAGTTCATTCAAGACCATCCTTTTTATGGCCACTGACTTGCCGTCGCCCGCACTGCGACCCATCACAACCTCTCCGAAGCCTCCTTTGCCTAATTCTTTTCCAATCAGTATTTCATAACCGCGTAATTTGAAAATACTGTCCTCAGATATATCTTCTTTCGATGTGTTAGTGTACAGTCTTTGGTCGAGAAACTCTGATTCAATACTTCGTTTGGCGACCACTTTTCTAATGATCGCAGTTAGAGATGACGCCGATATATCTTTAATAATAATTTTCTTATCTGTATGATTATTATCTGATTTACGATGTCTTCTTCGTCTGCGGCAAAATAAATCCTCTAAGAAATTCATGTTATATACAGAAAGACGTTAACGCGAAAGTATTTCTAGAAATATTTTTAACAACGAATAGAAATTTAACAAATATTACCGTTAAGTTTATGTTTTGCATTAAATAAGGAGAGCGCGCAACAATGTTTTGGTGTAACTGCAGTACACTCGACATATGTCCAAATAATTTTCTTAGTGTTAACGTTTCCAGTATGCGTTTATATTTAAAAGCATTGTTACTATACGCGCATTAACAATGGTATTAATTTGTAGAGTTTGTTACAATCATTTCAATTCTCAGTAAATTTCATATGAACTATAATTTTTTAGTTATTAACGACAGTTATCGCAAAGATATTGAGCTTTTAATTCAAATGAAGAATAATAAGAAAAAGTTAAACAAAGGCAAATCAATCGATAGCCCAAAAGGGGCTCGAAAGTCTAAATTACTAATGCCCGAAATTCGATTACGCCCAAGGAATTCGTCTCCATCTTCTGTTGACTCGAGTCCGGACGAGACTCCGCCTATAGAATTGTCGGCCGAAGAAGAAACTCATTTGGATAATCAGCTGAAAGAGGCAATGCTTCCGCTCATTTTTGCCGGTCTATTGGCCCGAAGCAAACAACAGCGCGACCATCACTCGGACGCCGAGACCGACAATCAAGACCAGGCGTTCTGCACTCAACTTCGCGAACAGATCCGCCAAAACACCGAGACTATAGTGCAGGAGTTGAAGATGTCGAGGGAAGAGCACAAACGAGACTCGACTGACTCGACCAAACTGATTGTCGACGGCATTCGCGAGTTTCGATCCGAACTGAAAACCGTATTACTCGACGATTTGCCGAAACGGATGAATGACAGCTCGAAAAACAAGAAATAGTTCACTAAATATGGTTTTTATATTTAGAAAATTTTGATATTATTAGTAGTAAACCTAAATTTTAAATTTTGTTTGAATTTGAGTTAAGATAGAGACAAATATAAAATGAAAGAATAAATAAAATTATTGTTAAATCTTTAATGTTTATACTCACAAGTATTTTGATAAATAAAATAAAATTCTATTTAAAATTGTTAATTTAATTTACTGCATAAACTTTTTTTTTATTGCAAGGACTATAAGTTGATTTTGGACTTTGAAGTCCCGAATAGCAAATTAAATACAACTGCAAAATTAAATCAAATTAAGATAAAAATTTTATTTTAACATAAAAATTACGTATCTATCGCAGCATTAACATTGAAATTATTTGATCTCAACAGAGAATAATCTGCAATAAATTTATCGCATTCATTAGGATTTAGTGTCTTAATTGCTTTATGATAAATGAGTCCGAGTTTGCTTGGATTGGTTCGCATTTCAAACTGCATGAACTCAATCCAAAGCTCGCTGTTGTCTGCGCCGAAATGGCTGACCATCTCTTCATAAATGGAGCGAATTAGCGGCACATTTGGCGGCGAATTATCCTTCTCTATGGCCAGCATTGTGGCGAAATAATCCAACGTAATCGGCAAACAAAGTTTGTTGGACTCGTACAGACTTCGCGCCCTTTCGATACCGAACGCGTTTCGCGCCACTGTCAGCATATGGTGTTTGAAATGTTTGGCCACTTTCGCGCTGCGCTGGTCTGCGGTAAGTCTGGCCGCTCTGAGCGCGATGTCCATCATCTCTCTGGGATGCAACGACTTGACCGACCAGTCTATATATATCCGCCAGATTTCGATGAGATTATCGATAGCGCACTCGCTTTGAGTGGCGAGTCTGGACAGAGCGCGCTCGAACAGCACCCGCACTTCGCTCTTCGAGTCCGACACCTCCATCAGCAAACTCAAACCGAACCGCCAGACATCGGCGTCGCAGTCATACCTCTCGAAGCCCTTAATGAGAATGCGCTGAATTTCGGTGCGATGATTGTCGCGATCGGCGCACGAGTTGAGTAGTGTTAACCACTCGCGAAACAGACGGCCGGCGAGTCGCTCGCGATTCCACGCCCGTTCGATCACGTCCAGCGTTCGCTTCAGTTTGACACGTATTGCGCTCTCTTTATGGCATTTCGACAATAGTTTCAGATTGAATTTGATATAATAGGACCACATCTGTTCGGTGTTGAGCTTCTCGACCATCTCCTCGTACACCTCTATGGCATTCTTTAAGCCTGACTTTTTCAGAGAATTTTTCTCCTGTTTGGTCAGTTTTGGGTTAAACTTAATTTCGTCATTCGCGTCGAACAACATATTACGCGCCAACAGATTCCACGCCTCCTCTCGATCGGCAAACCTGAAGCGAATATCGTCGCGAATCATGGTTTTGTGCGCTTTCGTGAGATTGTGGTCAAAGCAGGAACAGATGGGCAGAAATTGGGCGGCGAACTCGAACTCCTCGATAGCGGTGACCGCATTGCGGTACACAATCATCGCTATCATTCCGTCCCACACCTCATCCCTGATCGCCTCAATCGACTCGTCCTTAACGGCCTGAATCTCGTCTTTCACGTCCTTCTCGTTCAACTCCTTCTCCAGAACTGACCGTCTCTTTCGTATTTTATCGCAATACATGAGTTCGAGCCTGAAGTACTCGATCCACAGCTCTCTCGAGAGCGGATTCACTCGAATCGAGCGCTGCATAAGTTTGCGCGCCGTTTGCGGTAAACTATTGGTCTCGAAGTTATACTTCGCCGCCGAAATCCACAGCGAATGGTCGCCGCCGTGAATCTGAAGCGCTCGCGAGTACAGCGAACTCACTTTGGCCTTCATGTTCAGCGATTTGCAGAACTTGATGTACGACAACCAGAGGCGGACATCGAACTGATACCGAAACACCACTTTTCGGTACAACGACTGCACGCGAAGAGCAATGCTGTGCTCGATGTGCGCGAGTCTGCGACCAAAGCCGAGCCGTTTCCGACGCGCGCGCACTAATTGGCGGACACTCTGCTCGTACGCGATATACTTGAGGTAATCCTCTTTGAATTTTCTGCTCCGCACGAGTCGGTACTCGAAGGCCTTGCGTTTGCGGACGATTGTCTTGATTTCGTCGCCGCTCAACAGACCGTATCGTTCGAGTTGTTCCAACTCTCCGATCGTCTTCTCGATGCGATACTCGACCAATTCGGCCATTGTTTGCACACCAAGATTGACACGCAATTAAGAGATTTTCACCACACGTTTGTGTTACACGTGTTATCGTTGTGTTTATGCCACACGTGTTTATGGCTGTGGAGAACAGGTGTCGCCACTTATGATTACTTATAAAATGTATAATATTTAATATGATTTAAATGTTTATATATCATTATTTGTTATTAATTAATGTAATAAATTAATTATAATATTTATTTAGAGTTTAATAATGAAATGTTTTATAAAATATATGTGTTGAGTAAATGTTGAGATGATATGAAATCTATTGAAATATTCAAAATCCATATTTCATTCGCAATACTCGATTCGAACGCCGCCAACAATCGAGTGAATGGCTGTCTCTCACGAGATGTCGCTCTGTGTGCGTCTCTCGAGAGAGACTGCGTTTTGCACGACAGCTGTCAGAGAACTCGAATTGTGGCATATTTTTGTTTACGTCGTTACATAACATTATTGATTACACGCAACGCCACTCATCACTGACGAGCCCGTACAATATTATCACCGATATTACGCCAACATTTCACCGCAAACCACGAACTGAACACACTGGCCATCAGTTGGTCGCCAAACGAATCGGAGATAAAACGAATAGCTTTCCGAACGGAAAACGTTGTCAAATGGCGTTAAGCATACGAGAGGACTCTCTCAACGAGTTGGTGAACATGCGATACGAGGCGCTGAAAGAGGCCGGCTTTGACGAGGACACGGCCAGCCGGTTCGCGCGCGTCTACTCGTCCGTCAACGAAGCCATTGACGCCATTCTCAGCCGCAGTCTGTCCGCCTCGGAGTTGTCCGAAATGCGCATCACTTGTGGCAAAAATTTACCCATCAGTGAGTCGAGCCTGTCGTCGGCGACGCCGACCAGCGCTGCGGTCACGCCGTCGGCCATATCAGGCGTTTTTAGCGGCAAAAGCGCGAACACGAACGGCGGGCACGCGTCGGCCGCCGGTATGGACGCCGTTCGCCTGCAGTCGAGTGCCTCCCAGTCGTTGGGCCTTAAGTTGATCAGTGATATCGATGACTGTTTAGGGAGTATTCTCGAGTCGGACGACGAGAGACAGAGCGCGCCCAACACTGACGACCAGAATAGCGATCTAATAGAGAATAGCGACCACATCTATAGTGCCACTAATGACTGCTGTGATAATATAAGTGGTGATAATCTACTTAGCAATAGAAGCTTATCGCCGCCCAATTTTTTTGGTATCGATTTTTCGCGCCCGAAGAGTACGATCGGAAATAATAGCTACAAAATAGATCTCAATAAGCATACGTTGGGCTCGCATGTCGTACCAAATCATCATTTTGGTAGCAATAGTTTTAATAGACATAATAATAATAGCATAGCGATGACCGGGTTTCTCAATCCGCCGAAAAAAACGTTCGCCGACATCGCGTCGACGAACACGAAAAAAGCTGTACAGCCGCCCAAAACGCTAACGCAGGCGCTCCACAGCCGAACCATTTCCGCCGTTAAGAGTATTGACAACAGTATCAGCAATAAAGACATAGTTATAACTCGACCCTTAAGTGTTCACGAAAATTTAGGAAATAAAATGTCGTCACTGGAGTCGTTCTCGACCACCGTTATCGACGGCAAAGTTAGTCCCAGCGGTCTGTCGGCGGACGAGAATAAGCCCACAAATTTGATGGCTTACAAGGGTTTATGGGTTTGTAATATATCGCCGGACGCCAGTTATGTGACGCTGAAAAAAATCTTTCGCAAATACGGAAATTTTACTGGTCTGCAGACGTTCGAGCGGAAGGCGACAAACGGCTCGAACATCGTGTTCGTCCACTACGACAACGCGCAGTCGCCGTCGGACGCGATCGCCGAACTGTTCGGCGTCTATCGCAAGGACATCTGTTTCGACGAGTTCACGCCACTCAAGCTGAGATTCACGCCGAGTATGGAGCAGACCAAAGCTGGCGATCTGCCGTCGATGGAGAAGGCGAAGCGAGTGGTGGAGAAGAGTGGCGAGTGTTTCAATTGGCGACTGTCGTCCGGCTGTCATAAGGGCGAGCGATGCGCTCTCAAACATATACCCATTAATAAAAGCATAGATTCTCAGCCATGGGTACGCTTTTTATTGTTCCATATGTGTGATATCGATTTTAGTTTATGTTTCTTTATTTTTTTTAGGTGAAAGCTCTTAAGAAAAAAACTAACGAAATCTAAGTTATAGTTTGCAAATAATTTTTTTTTCAAATTTTCGGCGCCTATAAAGTCATGCTATTGAATATATTTAAGCAAATATAAAAAGTAATATTATTCTTGTTATGCAAAAAAAATATCTGTTAACTCTTAATGATTACTATTACGAATATTCTATATGTGCTCAAATACTTGCAATTAATTTTATGTCTGCATTTAATATTGTAAATTTTACTATAATTCTATCACAGATTGTTAACTTTTTTCAAAAGCTTTTTAAGAAAATTTTTAAAAAAAAATACATGTAAAGTGAAAAATTTAGTAAAACATTTTTCTTATGTACTAATAACACATTTTGAGCGTTTCGTTTTTTAAAGGTTAAATCAAATATACTTAAGACTGATTTTTTTTAAAAGCTACAAATTTTTACTTAAATTATTATATAACTGAACGGTCACTTTTTTAAATACCCTTTTTTTAAAATGAAACACTAGGAAAAATAGGCAAATAAATGTACGCAAATTTTTAGCTGAAATTTTTATTAAAATATAGGACGCCATGAGAATTCTTTTTTTTGTGTGTATATTTGATAGGAAAAAAAATAAATAAATCACTCGTGAAAACAAAATCTTAACAATGACATAGTTTATATTAATTATAATCTTTGCGAAATCAAGCGAAACACATGTCTGACGACGCATTAATGCTGTACTGTATTTGTATAAAACAATTAACAAAAAATTATTTGTTTAATAAAAAATATTTTCAATTTTTTAAAAATTCTTTACTTAAAAATTTTTGTTTAGAATATATTTTTGCTGTTAGTCTTTTGATTTTCATTTGAATTATTGCCATAAAATTTTTATGCTAGCATTTATTTATAATCCATGAAAGACCCGTCAGCTATAGTGAAAAAAAATTGAGAACATATAAAATACTTAGATATGAATTACTTAAGATCTATTGCAATCAAACGGAAAAATTACGTTACTGTAATATTAAGCCAAAAAATCTAAATATAATTCGGTTGATTGACCTTATATTGATTAGAATTTATAGATTTTGTGTGCGATTAGATCGAGCTTTAAAGGGTTAAATTTAAGTTTAGATTCAATATATAGCTTAATATACTAAGTATTGACTTTATAAACGAGTTCTGATTCTTTTATTTTATAAATATTTTTTCTTATAATTTAATTCAATCGACTATTCTGTAAGCAAAAGAAAATTAATTATTATTAATTAAATTTTATTAAACAAAATTGTTATATAATTACAATTATATTATTTATTGCACATGAAAAAACTCTACATTAAGTGTAAATGATTTGAACCAATTCTAATTATAGTTCAAACTTAATTAGCACTGTATTTAAATAGTAGAGGTTTTAAAAGTTAGTTCCTCTGAGTTTGCAATTTTTTCTAACATAATAGTGAATAAAAACTGAATGTCACGATAAATTTGAATAATACCAGTACTTTTAATTAATAAATATTTTTCATCTAAATTTAGACAGAATACAAACTTTTACTTTAACACTATAGCTTTAGTTTACTATCATCGGCTCAATCCTATCGACATAAATAATTTTCGACATTAAGTTTTAGATGTGAAGTAAAAATTTCGATATTAGCTTCAAATGGTAAGCTATATTAAAACTGAAAACTAGCCAATCATTGTGATGCCACTTATTTCACGTTAGGCTTAATTTCGAGTATAAAGAATATTCGCGTGAGAGAGAGAGAGAGTGCTGATGAAGAAAAGGTGCAATTAGTTTGTGGTGTGTCATCTCCGCTCGTCTACGGATTGCTGATTACTGATTTTATGAATCATAATATTATTGCACATTAAAATATTTATCGAGAGCGAAAAAACATTGAGGTGTAACGAACAAAATTTACGCAATGAAATAATTAATATAATATAATAAATAATAATTTCGATTTGAGCGAAACGCTACTGAATCCAGCAATCATGCTATTGTTTCATCTCACTCAGGTTTGTGTGTGTTTTCTCAATTAGATCGTTCAATTTGCTCTAATTAAATGGTTAATTAGAAATAATTACCAATTCAATTCTTTATTTTTGTTAACTATCAGTTTTTTTGCTTAACATTAATTTGTTTCTAAACATTTTTAAAAAAGTTTGATTATAACTTGATTAAGAAAAGCACAAATGCCGACCACATTTATTTGGACGGTATGTATTCATTTTAATTGATAGATTTTATTTTATTTATTACGCTTTATTTTGTTTTGTAAATGTCAATTATCTGTCGTAATGCGTACTTTTATCAAATAATTTACGTATTTTTAGATAATTTATTTTCACATCATTGTTTGCTTATATTTTTCAATTATAGATTCAAGATATGTCAAATTTTCAATGATAAGTTTTTAATAATATTGTCGCATATATTTATTATGACTTAATTATTTATCACTTTAAACGACATCAAATTATAGCTAACAATTACTTTATTCTTGTTACAGTTATACTGTAAATATATATTATTTAATTAATTTCATCAGCTATAAGCTGGAATTTTTGTGTGCTTAGGGAGAGATAAAATTCTTGCATAGGATTACATTAAAAAGTTTTGTTTAATTTTTAAATTTGACACTTTCTGTCTGCTGTCTCTGATGCACACTATGGCTTAACAATAAGCCATTGATAACTACCGCTAAAACTGGTCGAAACAGTCGAGTGTCTGGCGATCAGAAAAAAAACTTTTACAACATTCATATGTTGTAAGTAAAAACGGTTTATTATGTGCGTCAACATTAATAAAAAGTTATCAATTAAGATTAAGAGTGTTTGTGCGGTGCAAATCAACTTTTTATTGTTTATTTAAATTTTAAACACTTTTCGCACTGTTTTGTAAATTTGAACAAATGTTAGCCGATGTAGAGATAGGGACGTATAGAAAAAGAGACATAATTAAAATTTAAACTAAAAGAAAAATTATGTTTAAGTGGCGAAACCATTCGGTAAGGCCAGTAATATAATGTTTTTTTCTGTTTTATCATATATTTTTCTATAAACTTTGACTAAAGACAAAAAAAATTTAAATAAAGAAGTTTATACTTTCAACCTTTAAATGTTTTAAAGTTATTTTATAAAAACTAGAATTTTTGTTTATAAAATAATGAAAGCTATTTAAACAAAAAAATTCATGCTTATTATTTAAAAATATTTAAGCAACATATTTAAAAAGATGCTGACCTTATGATAACCTTATAATACCAATAACTCAGAAAACAAATGTGGGAAAACAGTTGTGATCAATATATAGCCTCTGATAAAAGTTATCATTTATTTAAAATACAGTAGAATAGAGTCCTTGAAATATGTTTAAAAATATTATCAGTTCTTAAACTACTGAAACTTGTATTTTTAAAAGATAATATTAGTATCTTTTATTATAAATATTATTAGAAATGATATTAATTATATTATTATAAGTTAAATTCGAACTTTTTTTATCCTAAAACTTTTTATTTATTCTAAATTTGTTTTTAATCGTGATTTTTGACATTTGAGTTTTTGATTTTCACTTTAAGTACAATATTTGTATTTCTATTACAAATACTGTATTTTATAATGACTTAAGAAAAATATTCAATAAAGTTTAGTCGAATAGAAACACGTTTTGCAGTCATAATAAACTTATTTCATTTCATTTACCACTACCCCCTCCACGAGTTCAGTTGGTTTTAAGTAATAATTAAAAATTTCTTTGTATAAAGTTTGGCACAAAGAAAGTACCAGTCATTAAAATTATTCATTCATTCAAAATGAGTATAAAAAAATAGTTGAACTTTAATGAAATAAATGTCAATCGCAGTAATGACTAGTATTTTAAACTGATGTTACAAATTAATTTCAAATAATTAGTCCATTGTATTGATCATATGGACGAAGAAAAACAAACTGCAATCGAAAATTTTCATAAAACTATGCCTAACAATAACAATGAAAATTTAAGCTTAATTAGCAAAGAATCAGATGTAACAATCATTGCGTTTAATGTACGGATCTTTAAATTATTATGAATTTTATGTGTAATCATAATTTTTTACCGAAAATGTTTTGCTTACAGGTAGTGATCAAAGACTTTCGCAAAATTTTATTGCTATTTATTGCGTATATTATTTATTTGGTGATCGGAGCACTCGTTTTCCAATGGTTTGAGGCGCCGCTCGAGATAGTGATGAGATCTCAAGTTTCAAAGATGATCAAAACGTTTAATGGCAAGTGTGGCCGCTCTAACGCTTGCTTACCATCTATTAAGACGAATATCATTTCATGATGATATTTTAAGCAAAATTATCCGCACGTTTTTCGTGTTCATTAGTTAATTATTTTATTTATTTATTGAAGAATTCTTCTTACGAATTCCTCTTACTTAAGTAAACATAAAATCTGAGGCAAATATTTTTAGTTTATTAAATTACAATTAATTTTTTACCTTTTTATACGGTTAAACACTAAATTTTCTCAATAAAATATTTAAAGCATCACCAATTAAAAAATAATTTGATTGCATTGCAATCTTAATGAGTTTCTAAAATTGCTCACTCTATACCATATTTATTTATTCATTGGCAGATAAACTCGATTCGTTAAACCACTGCAACATCACTCAGCGAGACATCACCGAAATGCTGCACAAGTTTCTGGTGGCGCGCGACATGAATCTCGTGGACCAGTGGGGTAACAGCACAAACTACAACTGGAACTTTTACAACTCGTTCTTCTTCTCGATAACGGTGGTGACGACCATCGGTTACGGGCATCTCCTGCCGTCCACAGTCGGCGGCAAAATATTCTGCCTTTTTTACGCGCTGTTCGGCATACCTATCACTGGTATACTGTTGGGCGCCATTGGAAACTTATTTCGCCGATGCTTTCTGAGGCGAATCAAGAAAATCAAACAGAAATACCATCACAGCGACCACAAGGCAATGATGGTGTTGTCCTACTTGGAACACGCGGCCCTCTTTTTCCTGCCCTGGTTTATCGTGTTCCTCATCATACCGTCGGCCATCTTCGTGTTGGTCGAGCGCTGGTCATTCCTCGAGGGATTCTACTATTCGTTCATTACGCTCACCACCATTGGATTCGGCGATTACGTGGCCGGTAATCACGCTTTCAGTCTTCGCTAGAATGATCTCATTTATGTTTACTATGTTCAGGCAATTACGACGGCGCGTGGGTTGCGCTCTATAAGCTAATGGTGATCTTGTGGATCATATTCGGCTTGTCTTACTTGTCGATGGTGTTGAATTTCATCGGTCGAGGCTATCAGAAAGTGGAGCACAGCGATGTAATGCACTCGGTCGGCGAGTCGGTGGCGCATCTTTCCGAACCGTTTCTTCAAAAGCATTTCCATTGGCATGATATCAACTCGAATAGGAAGGACAGCGTCAAAAGAGATCCGCAGCGAAGGCACAGCGACGGCGGATCACCGGCTTCGCTGACGCCGACCGACACCGAAGAGAAGAAGTTTGAATTTCACCACAAGTCTCACCATCACAAGCACTCAAATCACAACAGTGTTATTCCATACTACACATAAAACTAGATCCCATTTAATATCCAAATATTAAACAAATTTTAATAGGATTTAAAATAATTGAATTAATATTCTAATTTTTAATGTTTAATATTTTAATTTACTAGAGAGAAAAAAATTAATGTACATTTAATGAATTGTTTTAGTCTTAAAACTTTATACTGAAAAAATAGTGTAACAAATTGTTTAAATTGTTTTGAGAATGTTTTTTTTAATGCTTAATATGCACTACACTTCTTTTTTATATATTTATAAAACTTGAAAGATTTAATTTAAAACTAATTGCAACAAATTTGCAAATAAAAGTATTTTGTATGATTAATTAAATTATTGATTTAGCTTTTAAGATTTTTAAAGCTTTCTTTCATTTCTTTGTAATTAAATTTTTACATCAATTTAGATTTAAGAGCGTATCAGGAATTAACTGAAATGCATGAAAATTAAATTATATCATTTAACCATTTGGCTCGATGTTAGAGATACAGTATTAATTATTTAGATTACTAACTTTTTAAAAGGGAAATACACATCAATATTGAATGTTTTTAATTTTGTAAAATTATCAAAAGAAATAAAGAGATGAGTAAATTTTTTTCAAAATTTAATGGTCGATAAAAATAAAGTGCTCAATAAAATACCATTATTAAGAAAAATAGTATAAGAAATAAATATTAACTTAAATTATTAAATAAATATGGATCATTAAAATTAATTTTATTGAATTGTCTGTATTTATAGTTTTAATATTTCCAGACAATAATTATAATTTCACGCTTGAAATTATTGAAAACGCTTTTAATATTTATGAATATAATATTCTATATTAATAATTTATTTTTAAATACTAGCAAAGCTATTAAAATATTTTATTTCTCCCAATTTCTCGCAGTTAATTAAATAAAACTAAAAATTAAAATTAATGCAGTCGAAAATAATATTTTCGAAAAATTACACGAGTTTATCAATTTAATAGAGAAAATTAAGCGCTTTAGCGCTATGTTATAATTCATTTGATGTAATTTTCAAATTTTATTTCTCATTTATGCTCATCAAAACGCATAAATAATTAGTACCAGAGCTGGTAATAAATGAATATATATGTTTAAACAGTTCAAATGAGTAAAGAATAAAAATTACGAAAAGGCGAAAATCAAAAGCAAAAGGTGTAATCAAAAATTTATATGCGCTCATAATAGCACGGATAAAACCGGATATATCTGACATTAGCTGTCGTATCGCCGTATTTGAATAATAAATATTAACGCGAACTTCGCGAATGAGATAAACTCGTCAGAGACTAAAAATGCGATCCAACTTTTAGCTGTTGATACTGTTAGGGCTGAAACTGTGGGCATCTAATAAAGCAAAAGTACAGTACTGTGCGAGAGGTTAGAAAATAGGTTTTGCCAAATGAAATTTAATCGCCAAAGCAAATACAAATATAGGAGACTTATACTAAATTATTAAGAAGAAAAAATAAGGTAAAGACCTGCACAGAAGTGAGCAAAGCTCAGGCCCTTATCTCGAAAATCTAATCTGTCAGGGATTTGGCTAAATAGTGCATTAGTGAGTATCGCATTTTTTGCTCAAAGAGTCAACTTCTCTAATCCTCTCACAGCAAAAATTCCAGATCAGTCACGAGTCACGCGACAGTTCAGCTACAAAAATATCAACAGTCTTATCATTTCAATTAAGCCTCACGAGTCCGACTTCATCATCACTTTCTACTTTATAAGAAGAGAGTCCGACAATCATTTCGCTTCAGTTTCGATTCGCCAGTCGTGACACTCACTTCAACAGTCTTTCACAGATTTTTTAGTTTTAAGCTTTTAATCGCTTTAAAGTGCCTGATTTTACAAGTTTTTAAACAACGTCTCGAAAATGATCAGCTCTACCAAAGTGTGCGTTTTGGTGATGGTGTTCGCCCTATTGATGACCGCTTCGCTCGTCTCGCTGGGAGACGCTCGGCCTCTGAAGCACGAGAAGTACGTAATCCGCAATCGGCGACAGTTCGCTCAGGGCATGGGTGTGGGCGTTGGCCAAGGCTTCGGACCGGGAGGTTTTGGTAGCGGCTTCGGTATGGGCACGGCTAACGCTGGCGGACCATTCGGCGGATCGGCCACCGGAGTTGGGTTCGGTCAGGGCGGCGGACCCGGCGGTGGAACTGGCTTTGGCTCAGGAGTTGGAACCGCTTTTGGATAATTGACTCGACATCTCGTAATTGTTATTTAACATTGTTTTTTACTACTTAAAGAAAATCCAATTCTTGTGTTACTTCTGACACGAATAAAATTTTTGTTTACTTTTTTTTTATAAATAAAGATGGATTGAGAAAAAACTAAACAGTATATCATTCAGTGTTCATGAATTAAAATCCCCGATAATTATATTCTCAACTCGGCTAATATAGTGTTTGAATAGTGATGCGCGCAAATCATCCACACCTGCAGCGAGTAGTAAACGCGTATAATTGTTGGCGAAGTGTATTCTCTCATATTTTTTCACTCTCGATGTTAACAATCGCTGACTCACAGCTAATATAAGCAGATGTGACCGCAACAGCGTCTACAACGCTCTTCATTTCACAATTTGATTGAATTAAATTTGAACAATCGCTGCGAACCCCCCCTCACCCTCACCCGTATAACCGGTGTCGGAATTTCTTTTGATGTGAACCTATTCACTGTTCCGCAATAATTGGCGAACTTATCGGTGATAACTAAATTGTGTTTTCGATGCCATCGGAGGCAGAAAAACATTGTAAACTCATGGCCGAGTGTTGTTTTCTATCGTTCAAATCAATTTCGCACACGTCTCGATAATTATCCGAAATAAAATTTACTCGCAAAGTGTTGAACCCGAACATTGAATACAAAAGACTTAGTTTTTAACGGTTTGATTACATTAATAAAGTAGAAAATTAAATCTTTCCACGCGATCCTAACCCTAACCAAACTTTAGCCCAAAAGAGTTTCGAGTTATAAATATTATTTTTCAAATGTTTGCTTATTTTCGATTCATGACAACCGCTTAATCCGCCAAACATTTACGAAAAATTATTCAAATATTTCGGGTCAAGGATTCTATGACTCCATTGCGAATGAATTTCCACATAAATAATCATTTGTGGAGAAAATAATGGTTTCAAATTCAAAGATAACTCATTTTATGGAAACGCATGTGTTTTCAATTAAACAGCACAGGCTTTGGTGGTATATGAACACCATTTCAGATGAGTATTAAGCGTTTTAAAGGCTTGTCTTATGGCAATAAAAGGTTTGATTAATTAAATTAAAGCGTTCGCCTATTTGTTTATTATTATTATGCAGTACTAAATTATTTTTCAGCAATAAATATCTCTCAAAAGTGCTCATAAATTATCTAAAACTCTCGAGACTTGACTTTGTTGAGGCAGCGAATAGCCATAAATATTTGAAATATTTTTCACTTTTTTGCAGAAACAAAATATAGCGTACGCTTTATCGTAGCGAAAACACCTGACTTTAAGGGGCAGTGAAAACGAAAACTGAAAGTTTAAGACAATACAGATTATGTGTCGGTTGTTATTTATTGCCAGACATAGCGAGCGAGAGTGAAACACAGCAAAATTGTTTGACAACTTCATTTACAGTATGGTTGGGGCCGATTCACGCCCAAAACTCGTAGCCATCGATGACCCCATAGACCGATTCCCATTGAACTCCTAATTTGCAGCGAGCAGTCCAAGAGAGCATATCAATCGTATCAATAGTAGAGTCTTATGTGCGGTCATTGAATCAACAAAAAGTTTGTTCGTAACACGCCTTTCGTCTGTGGTAATGTTATAATACAATTATAACATCCGGGAGAAGACGAAGACGCAGCAGTTTTTCGTTCGCGAATAGAAAAGGCCAATAGAGATATAGCCTCTATAGAGCCTCTATGGATAAACATTTATTATTTGCGTAAACATTTCGGCAAAAACTTTTTCTCATAAGCCATGAAATATCGGCTCGATATGCAGATTTCGGCTCTAAAATGGGAGATGTTTTTATTTTTATAATAATATAGAGAATGAGATTAGAGATAAAAAAAATATAATGAAATTTGAAAACTTATTCTCTTTTATTTTTTCTTTTGGTTTTGACTCGAGATGAGTATAATGGCAGTGACAGAAAAATTGAAATGGAAATACAATATATACGAGATATTTATTGGTTGACTAAAAAAAATTGAATTTTGTAATTGAAATGATGCTCTCGTGGTTTAACTGATTTTATTGCTGAAATAAATTATGCTAACTTTAAACTTTGAAAAGAGAATTGTCACAAAAAAAATAATAGTTTATAACATCTCAAACTATAAATTTTAGAAATATTTTACGATATGAGTGAGACATAAAAATTTATAAGTATTTCGTAATAAAAGTTCAATTTAAAAATTAGTTAATAAAATAAAATACTTAAATAATACTGTATTTTTAACGTTAATAATAATAATTAAAAGTTTAAAATATTAAAGTTAATCTTAATCTTTATCGACTTTCATGCGAATCTCGTATTATCACAATTCAAATATATCGCAGCACTGATTGAGCCAAATCTCCAAAATTAAGCCCTTATGCGACACAACTGCAAAATTATACCCCTAAGCAACTGCTGGTAACATTGTATGGCAATGTATTTTCACCATTAATTTTAATTTCTGCATTATTTTGTTTAATTTAGCATCAGTGACTTACTCCTAGCACTTATCAATGCACAATTTCCGGCATGTAATTCAGTTTTCATATATTGTTTGGCCATTCATTTTTGCGTCTATCGACTAATGTTTAGTTTTGTAATTATATAAAAACAATGCTCGACACTCGTTTGCATAAAAAGCAATTTGAAATCTATCAGCGGATTATAATTTATTACTCCTCTTTGATTTAAAGCGGAAGCAAATTATGAATATTGAAAAACCGTATACGAAACATTTTTGTTAATTTTTTTTCAATCACAAATTTTTTTGTTGCGCTCGTTTGCTCTATTGTTCGCCAAATTCAAAGGAAATTTAAATACTTTTATTGTGTTACGCTTTATAAATATGTGCTGTCAAAAGTGAAAATTGCGCACACAATGCGCTACAAACGCGAGACAATACAAATGTTAGCATCGCTATCGTGGGCTCGAGTTTGCTCGTGGGGTTATTCGGGTTTTGGTTATGACAGAAGCGCTCGCTTTATTATTAATTAATATCGCAATCGCTTAAGTGCAAGACATCTCGATATGAGTTGCGCTCCACTCCATATCCATTTATACGCTGGTGTCCATCGGTTACCATCAGCGGGAAAACAAAATTCAAGATGCAGTAAATTCTGTCAATTAAAATTAATCATAAATTAGATGATACACGAGGGAGTTATAAGTTATAACTTATAAGTTACTCGACATTAATAATTACAATTGTATTTTCTTTTGTTT
>JAQIYA010000362.1:0-21959 GCA_034699355.1 Microtritia minima
TATTGCGAGACCGGTGTCGGCAAACCGTTCGTCGGATCGGTTTAAGATTGGCATTCATTCATTGCTTACTTGAAATACATGTTATGTATATGTTATCAACAGCTTTATATGTATTTTTACTTTAGGAACTGTTAAAAATGCGAGCTGTAGTGAACTGATCGGCTTGTAGTGACAGAACTGCTGCTATCTCTTAACGATTAAATAAATGATTTCTTAATTTTGACATTTTTAATATTAAACAAATTTATAATTAATTAGTTAAAGCAAATGTTTTAATTATTATAAAACAATTAAATTAATTAATATTTTGTTTAAATTATTTTTTATTTGCTAAGAATATATACCATTATTATTAAGAAAACAAAAGATGTCTTATATTTTTTATAGTTGCTATAAAATCTGTTTTTCTTTTAATATATAGTTGAAACAAACTTTGTAATAATTTATGCAAATCGGATGCCATCTGGGCTGACATTTAATTTTTATTGGTATTATTTATAAAAGACGTTTTACTCAGTCTTCTTAATGACATTATAAAATTATTTCCGTTATACAATTAATTTATTGTAAACCTAATGCATGTCTTTTGAAACCTTGTCTCCTATTGATAATTAATTATTTTTGAAATTTTGTTCAAACTTTTTAAATAAATTCTCACAATTAATGATTATGTTGTTTGGAAAATATATTTGGCAATATTTACGAATCAATTTAATGCGATACAAGCACACATCTAGTGCTCGACACTCACCGCATTTCAATTTACACAATCAGAGCACTGAAGCACTCGCCATAGAAAAAGGTAAGATTTCTCTATGAATTGTAACTTTTTCTTATATAAAATACTTATTTAACTAATAATTTAGGAATCGCTTACTTGGAGGCAACTGTCAGCGATAATGGTTATCAGTCATTAATCTCGGACAACACCGACATGAGTGACGCGATTGTATCGCCAATCGAAAGGTTCACTTCGATACTAGTGTGCGATCTCTTTCCGAACTCGAGATATCCATTTGTCAAAACTCTCTTAAACTATATCAGCAACTGTTTCGACACCAACGCCATAATTTCGTTTTTCGAGAAACCACTTTTGCCGCCCGACTGCGACACTACATCACTGGCTCTTTCAGTTTTACTGCGCGAACAGCAATTTATTAATCACATTAATCACAATTTAGTGAACAAAATAGGCGACAAAATTGTGCGTAACGCTAATGAGACCGGAATTATAATGGTTTATCTCGACAGCGATCTAAAACCATCCAAAATAGACCCTATTGTGTGCGCTAATGTTTTATATTTTCTCAACCAAATATCAAAAAGTAGCGCATCGGCCGCGAGATCTACTGACGACTATCTGTTTGAGCAGCTCTTAAGTGGTCAGTATTTTTCAAGATATTACGCCTCTCGCCAGCAATGCCTATATTTTATCGCTCGTCTCGCGAGTAATTTTCCGAAAAAATTTGGCCGATATATGCCACTCATTCAGCGAGAGATCGACGAGAATATCAATCAGTTTTCAAATTATCCGCTCGACGTCGCGATGAAAGTGTTATCCATTAAGCAAATCTCACCCAATTATAGAGTGAACAGAGAGGCACAGCTTTTGCTGAATTGTCAGCTTAACGACGGTTCGTGGCCTTCGAGCGCTCTCTTTAAGTATGGCTCGAGTGATCGCTACTTCGGTTGCGCTCAATTGAGCACAGCGTTCGCTGTGCGGGCGTTGCAGTTGGCGTTTGGCCACGCCTAACATAACGGTGACCGACAGTCCAGAATTTGCCGGTTCTGTTCAGTGTCCAGAACGGTGTCAATTCTGGACTATGGAGTGTGTCCAGAATTTTCAAATTTTCAAATAATAATTTAATAAAAATTATAAAAACCTAATTTTTAAAATAAAAGTTAAAATTTGATTTATTTATAAAACACAGATTTTCGCTGTTTGTATGTTTGCTCTAAAATCCATTCACGCTTAATGTTGAAATCAAATTATAAATATCGCGTCATTTATTTGCATTTAGTTTCTCAAAATAATAATAGCTAATTCTTGCTTAGACCGAAGCTCATCGATTTCCGTTTTAAGCCTTTTCCTTTCTCGCACCTCATTCTCGTGCTTTCTTTTCATTTCGCTTAACATAGCCGTCCTGTCCTTAACCATCGACCGTAAATTTTTAACGCAGTCATGTTCGTCAGGATTTCCCATTTGGAATTCACACTCAGCGCACACTTTATACCCACAGACCGACTCGTGTTCAGCCATATCACGCAATTTCGGTGTTTCTTCGCATCCATTGTCTGCGAACTCGCAACGAATTTTCCGTCGGGAGAGAAATTTAATGATTGGCCGACTCGCCGGCATTAATTCTTATATTCGGAGCGGCATTCGGTCGAGCGGACACGTCGAGCTGCGATTCAGCCACGTCTCGATGCAGACCCGACAGAACATGTTCTCACAGCAGCGAACCACTACCGGATTGTTGAGCACACCCTCGCATATACTGCACGTGTAATCTTCAGCCTCTTCATCACTCAAATTAATAAAACGATTTCTATCGTATCCACTCATTTGGCTTGTTTTTACTTATTATTAAATTTAAATGTTATAAATTAACTAATAATATAAAAATAAATTAATTAATTTATTAATTTAGTTGAGCTTTAAAATTGGGATAACATTTACACTCGCCATAAAACGGTGAACTATAAAATGTTTAAGAGAAAAACATGAGTATATGAATTGAATAAATTTTTGCCATAAATTTAGCCAAAGTTTAATTCAAAGTTCGTTCAATGAATTGATTTCATGTATTAAAGTATAAGTTTCAGAAAAGTTGTTAAAAGTTTAAATGATTATCTTTACATTTGTTACGAGAGTTTATTTTTATTTATCCATAAAATTACAGTAATTAATTTTTAGAAATTGCAAAAATTCATATTCTATTGCATTTTATTAGTCAGTAATTTAAAATAAATTTTTTATTTTTATTTTATTAATTATAATTCATATAAAATTAATTTTTATTGTTTCAAAGTATTGTCTCAATTCGATGCTTTTATACATCTCCTCTATATTGAGCGATAAAGAAATTAACAGAAATTGGTTGACCAAAGTTATGCTCTTTTGCATAATTTCTAATATCAAAGCGAGACCTGTCCGGTGACGGACCTATAATTGGTTCTACAGTAACATTAACCCGAGATTTTTGCTCGTAAACGAGAAATATGTATCGATGAAGACAGGTATTGATAGGCGGATGCGGACCGCGATAGTCGCCGATCATCTGTACTCTATGTATGGACGAGTCGGGAATATTCACGATAAGCATGTGATTAATTTGAGCGCTGGAGGGGTTGGCGTCGGGATCTACCATTGATAAGGCGTACGTCGAGCCAGACTTTGCTGACAATCGAATGAGAGTCGGGTTCAGGTATGGTGTGACCACACTAGAATTTTATATTAATTTAATTACATGTTTAATTGATTTATTTTGATTATAATTTTATCGATTATTTATTTATAACCTTAATTAAACATAGACTTAACAAATGCAAACATATTATACTTTTCAACATTATAATAAAAATTTATTCAAATAAAATAAGTTTTATTAAAAATTTATTTATTACATAAATAATCAAATTGATTTTGATTTAGGTTTGATTTTATTGAGAAATAATCTATTTATTATTGATTTAAAAATTATTATACATTATTGTATCAAACAAATTGATGATAAAAAATATTGTATTAAAATTTGTATCATTTTATATTGTTTTTAGATATTGAATATTAAATTAACATTAAATAAAAAATTTTCAATAAATCTTATTAAATTAGGTAAAGTTTAGAGGAAAAAATCCAAAAGTGATTTTAAATTGTTAAACGTTTTAGAGGAACCTTTACTATTCGATGTGCTGTTCAAAACAGACTTTTCGCTTTCAATGGTCTTCTCTATAAAAAGGTACACAAAAAAAGAATTAATTCAATTTCAGGAAAGATCGGCTATTTATAAGTTTGGAATTAAAATTATTAGTTTTTGTTTGATTAAATAATTTTAATTCCCGTATTTACACAGTCCTTGTTATGCATGTTTTCAAGTATAATTTATAACACCAAAAGTATTTATAGATAGCGTTAAATTTATTAGTTGTATAACTCCCTATTCGCTGATACCATGGTATTACTAATTCTATTTACAGCCTGATATGGATTTTTGTTTAATAAACAATTTTTTTTTGCAACGTTTGCAAAATATATTTTTTAATAAAAGAATGCATTTATTTAACATTATTAATATTATTCAAATATTTATTTTGATCTAATTTTACAATATTTTTAAAAATAATATTTATAAAATATCTGTATTCGTATAATGATGTTACTAATTGTTGGTCTTTTATTTTTCATACTTATCATCGTTTATATAGCTATCAAATACACGTCAATACCAGGTATGTCTAAGTGGCGGCAATTTGTTATGTTTTTTTATTTTCAAATTTTGAATTTTTCTCATCCAAAATAGTGCAGCGAGTCATCAATTTTTCTTACGACAATCTATCGCACGTGGAAATCATTGAAAAGGACAGCGATCTGTGCCGTAACGGCACCGTTATTACAAAAAAGAAGAAACTAAATATATAAAACATTTATAATATTAAGTTATTTTATTATATTTATATTACTTATATTATATATTATTTAACATTATAAGGTAACTGTAAATTTTATTGACACTATCGCAATCTAATACACATTAATTGTGCTCATTTTTACAAATAAAATCCAGTCTAATATGAAAATAATTAACTTATTTATTTAAAATTAAACTATAGCTATAATGATAAATATGTTATTTCAGAAAATTGATTAATTTAATTCATTAATGAGTCAAAATAATAGGCAAATCGATGTGCATGTCTATAGTGTTGGGAATGTCAAGCGTGACCGTAATCACGTGACTGATCTTAATAATGGGGCACTGATTGTGGAGGACCGGCAGTCCGTCAGGTATGGGCAGCAGTAGCTGAGCGTCGATCGGCTCGCCGTAGACCGGCGTTACGAACGGACCCTTAACTGAGGCCAGTTTATGCTTGTTGTCCACCCTATTAAAGCCTCGGTCAAAGTAAACAATTTTCTGTCTGAGCAGCGCTTTTAGTCGCACTCTTTTACTGCTTCGACTCTCTATTCTGCAATTGATGGCCACCGTCTGACCTGTGATCAATTAATTGTTTAGTTAAAGCGCGCTAACAGTTGTGACCAATTTTTATTTGTAGTGAATTTATGTTAGCGAATGCAATCGTCCATTGGCTTACCTGCGTATTGGCCGCAGTGATCGACGCTTGCCGTCAATTTGAAATACTCGCGATACAGACAAAAGTATCCAAATATCTTTGATTTGCTCGAACCGACGGGTGCCTGAAATCAATTATAAATACTAAATCGCAAAACATTCGCTTGCAATTTAAACATATACACATAAAGCTGTTATATAAAAATGTGCATTTACGTGTATATAAGTACTGCACATTACTTACTGTAAATATTTAATGTGTTAAACTTTTAACTTAAATAATCAAGTTTTTTATGTAAGTTGAAATTAAACATTTAAGTCATTTTGCTTATTTTTTTAAATCTAAGTAACATCTTATATATGTTATATATAACATTTGATAATGATTTTATATATCTTTAATAAGATCTCAAATCTTGGTATACACTATGAATACAGACTATAGATATACTGATTACTGCTTATAAATTCATTTATAAATTTATATATTCATCTACATATCTGGTTATATACATATCTGTATACTGATTCTTACTTTTTAGGTAAAATATTAATATTTTATAGAGATGTCGAAAATATTATTTTAAAATTTGAAAGTAAATAATTATTTTTTGCATTATTTACGCTTTTAATATTACTATGTATTGGCTTTTTTTCCAAAAGTATATAAATATTTGTTTGCATAATTTAATTTGT
The DNA here is from genome assembly GCA_034699355.1 of Microtritia minima. Lineage (NCBI taxonomy): Eukaryota > Metazoa > Arthropoda > Arachnida > Sarcoptiformes > Euphthiracaridae > Microtritia > Microtritia minima. Next base: position 5,988 of record JAQIYA010000362.1, read on the forward strand.
GAAATAATTAAATTTATCTTGAAATAAAAAATATTTAATCTAAGTTTATTTATTTAATTAAATTGAATTATGTATAAATTTTATAAATTTATTTGTTACTATTATGTTACTTATTTGGGTTTACAATAGTTGCTACTTTAATGTTAATAACTATATAAATAGATATAAGCAATTTGCTAATAACGCAAAAATGTTAGATAAAGATAGAGCTTAAGTATAAATTGAGTTATTCTAAAAAAATATCGATAAATTTAATACTAGATGCTACATATAATGCAGGGAGAATTTTCATCTATGATTTTATCAAACACTCGTGTTTGTATTCTGATTTTGGTATATTTAAAGTTTCATATGAGCTGAGCGCTTGCTTATCTTCGCGCTATAAGTTTTTTAGTTGTGCAAAAGCCTTTCCTTTTTTGCGTCAGTCGGGAGCGGGTGTTAACACATCAATCCTATAAAGGAAAAAATTCTCCCTAAAAGACATTTGAATACTAAAAATATCTCTCTTGAGTGTGTATAATTAGAATAATTGATGATTTTTATTTGCCTTTAAAACAGTATTTCCATAAATACATTATTAATAAAACAATGAAATTTTAAAAATTGAAATTCTCAATCCAAGATTTTTAGTTCGAGAATTTCAGAAATTTTGAATAAAGTTTATAATATTCGAGATTAAGTTTTGATGTCTCATAAATTAGTATAAAATTTTGCTTTAAAAACCTATCAGAATAGAACTAAAATTTTAAAATCTATTTTTAACGATTATAATTAGTAAAACTTACCATCAATTGATCGATAGTCGCAGAGGCGGGCGAATTGATTATTATGGGTACACTAACTTTGTGGTTGAGTGTCAGCACATTTTCCTTGTGAATTTCAGCCTCAATGTTGTAACGAATGTGACCCCAAATGCCTACACAACATAAACAGAGACCGGTGTGAACCGTGTCAACACGAGCCGACAATGTGTTGGGTCCGGTAAGCGACACATACCTTCGAATGAACTTGGAATTTCACTGACAATATATATTAATTTCAATAATTATATAAATTAGTAATTTTTTTATTGAAATAAAATCATAAAAAAATTATAAACATAAAAATATTAACCTGAACGGCAACTGAAAGATAAATGGTATGCGATGTTCGCCGCACGCAATTATCCCCGGCTGTACTATTTTTTTTTAAAAAATTCTTTTATACTTAAAATTTTATATTTTTAAAAAATTTAAATTTATCTATTGATTTAATTTGATTTGAATAATAAATATAATAATTAATTTTTCTAAAAATAGATAATTCGGATAATACTAACTTTTCGACGGCCAATAACTTAAATCCAAACATTGACACCGAGAATAATAAATACCACTTCCGCGCGCCTTTTGCCACGAACTGACTTTGCTCTGCCTGGTCCTCACTTGTGCCAAACCAAACAGCCTTATCTCTAGCTTTTCCAAATTTAATTTACCGTTCAAAATGATGACACACTCGCCCGACACATAGTCGCCCGGTTTGTACGTCGCTTCAAATTTGTCCAAAATTATTCGGATATTTTGCAATTTTATTTTGCCCATTAAAAAGTCGACACAAGTTAACCATTTAAAAAAATATGCACTCAATTGTCTATGAGCTGAGTTTTATCCTAAAAAAGTTTCTATCATTCGTGGCTAAAAAAACAGTACATTATATTTGCGAAGTAATTTGTTTGGTCTGATTTTGGCCAACAAGCTGTTCAAATAATCAAATTTATATTTTTAGCACAAAACTGAACATGAAATTGAAATTGGGTTTATGGCAGTCGCGAGAATAATAATGCATTGTTGCGCGAATAACTGCGACGGTTTTATCATAATTAAATTGTTGAATTATTAAAGCGTGCTGTTATGAAAGGTGCGAACATATGACACCAGCTCTGCACTAACTGAGTGTCAATTTCGAGTTGAATTATATTTGAATGACTTCTGCAATATTGCATAACTAGCGCTCGAGAGTATTACAGTTTTAGCAACAATTAAGGCGATTAATATAGTTTTATGGATATCTTTTCAAGTTTACGCAAACTTGAAACATACCTTATAAACATATTATTTGTTTGCATATTGTTTGCCTTAAATGTTTTACTGAAGCTTTTTTTGCTAAATAATAAAGTAATAAAGCGCAATGAAATAGTTATAATTAAACAAATTTTTATGGCGAAAGTTTCATTAATTGAGAAATAATTTCAAAATAGATTTCAAAATCAAATGATATAATAAATATTAAAACGTAAAGCAAGAAAGTAAAGTAAGCAAGAAATATAATTAAAGCCATACAAACTGTTAATTCAATAATTAACAAACAATCAATTAGAAGATCACCATTCTATTGATTTAAATACATTAATATATTTGAATAACTATCACTATTTACCCAAAATTTTCTATAATTTCATTTTAAAATTTTTAAAATCTATATAAACAATTTTTTATATTAAAGTGTTCAGTAAATCAGTCATTCAGTCAACAGCAATAATACTGTATTATTAAAACAAAGTAATGGAAATAATTCTCGCTTAACAATTAAAATTTTAAAATAGCGCACAAATCGGTTTATGTTTAATAATCTGCATTAAGACATTTTAAGATATTTAAAACAATGAAACCACTTATATTAGCAATTATAATACTCTTATTAGTGGAAAATAGCACAAATCGCACATATAAGCACTCAAAAGAAGAGCTCGAAGAGACAAAACTGATCGATATTAACATCAAACCGTGCACTTCGAGGGAAAAGTCCATAATCTTTGTTCAATCGGCCTCTCAATCGACGGGAAAATATTACGAACGGAGACAAACGATAAGAGAGACGTGGTTTAAACAGGCGAACGGTTTCGGTAAATTTAAATTTAAACCCAGTTTAAAGTGGTTCAGTCGAACACAATGTCGAATTGTGTTGCGTTTAAATTGTTGATTGTATAAACTTAAATATTAATCTTTACTGTTTTTAAAATAATTATAAAAAAGACATTCGAGTGGTGTTCATGATTGCCAGAGGCATAAACGAGTCCATTAATAAGGAGCTAAGAAAGGAGAGCGATCTGTACGCCGATATGTTGCAGTTCGGCTTCGTCGACGACCGCTACAACATCACGCTGAAGGCCATCGCGATGTTCGGTTGGATCAAAAACAACTGTCGGCTCAGCAACTTTTACGTGATCAAAGCGGACGACGACGTCTTCATTAACGCCCGACGCTTCGCCGAAACCAAGTTCGAGAGCGGCCTCACCGGACACGTGAACGGCGGCGGAAAAGTGAACCGAAACAAGAACAGCAAGTGGTATATCCCGGAGAGTGTCTACAAAAACGATACACTGCCGGAGTGTCTGCTTACGTTCGCCTACGTTATAACTGTGGACACCGCGCCCAATCTGTACGACTATATTATGAATTATAAAGATATCATACTCGACATCGAAGACTTGTTTATCACCGGAATCGTGGCCGACGGCGCAGGCGTTCAGCGACATCACGACGAGAAATTTAAGGACACCACAAACGTGATCGGAAAGGTGTGCGGCATCGAGCCGTGCGAGGCTCACAAGTTTCTCGCTGTTCACGGCTGTAATAATACCAGTGAATCAGAAGAATTATGGGACCAATTCAGAGAGTCCTCCGAGTGTAGTGCTTGTGTATCGACACTCTTTAAGTTATTCGCATTATTATTACTTTCTATCTCATTATTATTGAACAAAATTTTGCCATCAATTTATTTGTTATGAATAAGTTTACTATTGTTTTGCTAAAATTTTTGTCAATAATACATAATTTAATATTTATAATGTTTATATTTATAAATAAATTCGCGTATTTGAGAATTTAATACAAATTTCATTCATTCATGACTTTATCCATTCTTCTAATTAAAGTAAAATGTATTAGAAATTGTTTATAATTAAAATAAGAAGTTTTAATATTAAATTGTAACTTACTTTTGATATTCTGATTTTATAACTGTATTCTATTTTATAACTGTATTTATTATTTCATTCAGTCTGAAACAACAATACGTTATTATTGAAACAAAGTTATGATCATAATTCTCGCTTAACAATTAAAATTTTAAAATAGCACACAAATCGGTTTATGTTTATTATTCTGCATTAAGACATTTTAAAGATATTTAAAGCCATGAAACTACTTGTATTGTCAATCGTAATACTTTTATGTTTATCGACGATACTGTTAGCCCAGAAAAAACCAACGCGAAAGTTTGCGCACTCAAAAGAGGAGCTGCTTCTGACCAAAAAGATCGTAATGAACGTCGGAGGCTGTCAATCGCCAAACACGGCCACCATTTTTGTCCACTCTTTCGCCCGATCGTCGGGCAAACATTTCGATAGGAGACAGACTATAAGAGAGACGTGGTATGAAAGGGCCAAGTTTTACAATATGCGAGTGATATTTGTGATGGGAATGAACGCGAATAAGTCGGTCCAAAACAACATAACTCGGGAGAACGACATGAACGCCGATATGTTGCAGTTCGGCTTCATCGACAACAACTATAACAACACGCTTAAGGCCATCGCCATATTGGGATGGATCAAAGACAAGTGCCATCTGAGCGACCATCACGTGATCAAAGTCAACGATAACGTCCTCATTAATCCTCGACGCTTCTCCGAAACCAAGTTTAAAAGCGGGATAACTGGAAAAGTGATGGATGGAGGACTCGTTAACCGAACACAGGGAAGCAAACTATACCTTCCAGAAAGTGTGTACAAAAACAATACTATTCCCGACTATATTTCCGGTTTCGCGTACGTCATGACTATTGACATCGTTCACAAATTGTACGACTATATTACGAATTACACCGATAGCGTACTAGACATCAGCGACTTGTTTATCACCGGAATCATAGCTAACGGCGCGGGCGTTCAACGATATGATAATCCGAAATTTATGGACACGACTTATGCGAGCGAAAAAGTTTGCGGTGTCGAGCCGTGCGAGGCTCACAATTATCTCGCTGTTCACGGCTGTTATGATGAGAGTGAACAAAGTCTACAATTCTGGAAGCAATTCATAGAATCGACAGCGAAATGTTACAAAGAAAATGCGTGTCTCTCAGTGCACGAGCGCGTGTCGACACGCTTTCAGTTTTTGGCATTATTATTACTATTTATTTCATTATTCTTGCACAAAGTTCTTCTATCAATTTATTTGTTATAGTTTTGTTAAGTTTGTGCAATAATTACTACTTGTACATAAAAATTATATAATTTAAAATATGTAACTCTTAAAACTATTATTTAACAATTTGATAATTTAATAAAAAAATTCATTTTATAAAGTCAAACAGTTTAAAGTTTTGAGAACGATAGAGAGAGAGAGAGAGAGAGAGAGAGAGAGAGAGAGAGAGAGAGAGAGAGAGAGAGAGAGAGATTTGATTTTTTACCATTTATTTTTTACATTTATTATTGATGTTTATTACCATTTATTGCAAAATTTTGTAATCATTTAATTGAGAAATAAGTAACTCAATAAAATAGCAATAAGAAAATCATTATTAAAACAAAACAATAAATACATTAAAAAGATTTCCTTAAAATGACAGACTTTAATTACAATTTGCTATCATTTGTAATATTTAGAATTTTTGTGTTGGTGTTAATAAATTACTTGGAAAATAAAAACATGATAATTTTATTGTTTTTTAGCTTATTTTGAATTTGAGAAAATTATGCTTATGGTTAAAGGGCGTATTTGAGGGACTAAAAAGTTGTTAAAAATAGGGATTTTAAGAAATTTTATCTTAAAAATTCGGGATTTTCGGGAAAATTACAAAATAGTCATATAAAATAATCATAATTGTTTAATAATGTTTATTGCAATAGAATTGAGTTAAATTATATGGAATTGTGCATTTTAAGATTTTCTTTCATGAAGGATCTTCTATTATCCGTAAGCAAATGTTTATATTGATTAAAAGATCTTTAGATTTCAACAGAAACGCTAGGTTTAAGAATAAAATGTTCAATTATTTTTTAATATTTTTATAAATTCTTTAACTTTAGGCAAATTTTAATAAGAACCGTGAAAAATTTTAAAAATAATAAAAACCGGGAAAAATTCGAAATAAAAAATCACTTAAAATTATCATTTAACCGTTTAATTAAGGTTTACAACCATTTTCCCTAAGTTTTGGACTGTAATTAAAAAGTGGGGTTTTCCCTAAATATAGCGCCCTTTACTTATGGTTATGATATGTATGACTGTATGTCCCTCTATTGAAGAGAAGGAACTATAAGTGAACCAAATTTATTGTAAGCTTAATCACTAGAGATGAAATTTTTGGTCCAATTTGTTAAATGAAATTATTTCTCCATTTGAATGTCATGCTAGGTTTTCCTCTTTTACTTACCGAAATCGAATATCCATTCTTATATGTCAAAAGAATAAACTAATGAAATGAAAAATAAAATATTTATATTGTGAAATTATTAGCAACAACTTATTAAGGAATAATCATTAAAGTAAGATTTATTACTTATGTGTTATTAAAGAAAAGATATAATTATCAAATAATAAGAGAAACGATTTTAACCATAAATACGAGTTATCCAGCTTAGTGTAAAGTTTATTAAAAGTTACTGATAATTAAATAATGGTATAGAGAATTATATCAATTATACATAAGAAATTATATATCAATTTTCATATGTAACAGCAAATTTTATATATTAATATATATAAAATTCTGTGCAAAAAATAAATATATTGATGACAAACATTAACACAAATATCTAATAAAGTACACAACTGTCACACATTTAGTAAAATGGTTGAAATTGAAAATTTTTTGATCAAACGTTACTGTGAATATGTTTCGATGGATAACATAACATTTATTCCGAATCAAGCGGTCGACCGAGTAATTACTATATTTAATCACTGGTCGCCACCATATAGTGATTTTAACGAACAAAATACAACTCAATTGCAACTCAGAAATAACACAATGATTTGCGGGCCGTTTATCAAATTAATTAGAGAGGTGTCAGTGAGATATGGTTATGGGTAATACAAATAAAATAAAATATATTATTTGTAAAAGTATTCATATTTTAAATTAATCAAATTAAATTTAGCGTAAGACGTATTGGGCTTAAATCACAGGCAGATTTTTTAAAAACTGTCATTTCAAACGAAATAGACGTTTATCTCATTTCCACAATTCAGGCAACTATTGAAGCGATCGGATCGATCGATCCGATCTTCGCCGATATGTTTAAACTGAGTCGACCGCTTGGAATCATATCCGACGGACATCTGTTATCAAAGATAACTCCCGGCCATTATAACACTTTTAAATTTTTCGAAAGCTTTGATTATTGGGTTTGGATGTGTTTGCTGTTATCGATAGTGACCATCTCTTATACGTACACTGTTTTTAATAAAAACAGATCCAAATATTTATTTTTGGAAAATTTATGGAAATTTTCTTTCATATTGTTTTCCGAACCGTTATCGCGAAGATTTTTACCGAAACAAATAGCACAACGTTTGATCGTAACGTTTTGGATTCTGTCGTGCACTGTATTACTATCAGGCTTTGCTGGAGTTTTAAGAGGTTTTTTCATTCAGAGCACACCATTCGAAGCGATCGATTCGTGGGATCAGTTGCACAAACTAAACGATATTAAAATATATGCCAGTCTCATATCATTTACCACTAATTTTATCGAAAACAGTGACAGCGAAATGGCGCGAGACTTTAGAAAAAGTGATCGCTTAATAAAGTTAAATGCGGATATCAATAGTGGAGATCTTGAAAATCGTATTAGAGATATATTAAAAGGTGGATTTGTTATGTCGGCTCAAAGATTGCAATTGATTGCAATAATAAAGTGGGTCTACAGGAAGGACATGAATCAGTTTCATATCTCCAAAGACAGTGCCGTCAGTTTTCCATATTTTTTGCCATTAAATTCTGAATCGTCACCTCAATTAAAACTTGATATCGACAGAGTGTAAGTGAGATTTTCTTTTAAATTTAATTAAATTAACATTGTTTAGTACTTCGATCTCGATTCTTGTATATTTCTATTGAACTCCTCAAAAATCAATTGAGATCGAAGTGTGATTAATTTATGATAGATAGATATATTTTTATGACTTTCTAGAATTATAAGAATGATTGAAAGTGGTGTTTATGATCACTGGATTGCATTAACAACACGTTATCAAAATAGCGATCGACAACTGACAGAAAAGCAAATTATTTATGATCACGAATTAAATGGACGCGATTATAATGTCGAAAATTTAAATATTTCTAAACTGAGCGGAATTTTTTCCCTGTGGGGAATCGGTATATTCATTTCGGTTTTAATGTTTATATCATCGAATGCTAAATACTATTTTTATTTTTCATCTCAATTGCCACCGAAAAAATGTTAAACCATATAAAGCTATATAATTATGTCTAATGATGATTACTAGTTATAAATATGTTCTATTTATAATTTAAGACTTTCATAAATTTTATGGTTTGAAAATATTTTTAAAATTTAAGACAACAATAAAAAAAACATTGTTTTATAACTTAAACACACACACAACAAGTCAATTCGCTTAATAAGTTATAGAGATTATTAGTGCTGCCCTTTCCTTCCTTTCTTCTTTTGGAGGAGTGGTCACAATTATGGATTATATTATATTATATACTACATGTATTGTATTAAATATAAGGTATTTATACTAATATAAGGTAGAAAATTCTACCTAAAAATTCTAACTAAAGCTAAGCTTTAAATATATAAAAATTAATTTATGCATTTACAATACACAGAAACACATGTGATATACTAATGAACACAAATAATTAACTTTTATTTATGAGAAATATATAAATAATTACAGCATTCGATTAACATTTAATAATGACTATTTAATTACATCCTATATGTCGAAAGATATATTAAAGATATTCTCATAAATATAGTTAAACTATTCATAAGAAAACATAATAAATATTTTTGTTTTGAAATTTTTACTAATTATATAATAAATAGAAAGCTCGTGAAATAAATATATTATTTTAATAGCTATTTTATAAACTTCAAAAATTTTTGCAGACACACATAAAATTTGTACAAATGTAAAGAACATCATCTTTAATTAGATGAATACATGTATAAAAAACTGAATCGAATTGAATGTGCAGAACTTATCTGTATATACAGCGCTAAATGTAATACACAAAAAAAAGATTTACGATTATTTATTAAAGTTAATTATTATATCTACTATTGTTATAGTAATATATTGAAAATCCCACTGTAAATTAGATTTTAACTAATTTACGTATTCAGTGTATGTCTTTGTCAAAAAGAGATTTGATTTAATTAGCATTTGATTTTATTTTTTCAAATTAATATGTTTATGATCAAACATTACTGTGAATATGTTTCAATGGAAAACATGACATTTATTCCGAATCAAGCGGTCGACAGAGTAATTACTATATTTAATCACTGGTCGCCACCGTATAGTACTTTTCGCGATAATGGCAATCTTGAAATTGCAAATAACACATGGATTTGTGGGCCGTTTATTAAATTAATTAGAGAGGTATCAGTTCGATATGGTTATGGGTAATACAAATTGTTTAAACACAAATCATATAAAATATATTATTTCTAAATTTTACTTTACCTCATTTAATACAGCGTAAAACGCATTGCTGTTAAAACACAGGACGAATTTTTTAATAGTGTCATGTCTAACGAAATAGACGTGTATCTCATTTCCACAAATCAGGCAACTATTGAAGCGATCGTTCCTTTCGTTGCTTTCGCCGATATGTTCAAACTGAGTCGACCGCTCGGAATCATATCCGACGGACATCTATTATCAAAAGTAACTCCCGGTTATTATAACACTTTTAAATTTTTTAGAAGTTTTGATTATTGGGTTTGGATGTGTTTGCTGTTATCGATAGTGACCATCTCTTATACATTCACTGCTTTTCATAAAAAGAGATCCAAATATTTATTTTTGGAAAATTTATGGAAATTTTCTTTCATATTGTTTTCCGAACCGTTATCGCGAAGATTTTTACCGAAACAAATAGCACAACGTTTGATCGTAACGTTTTGGCTCTTGTCGTGCACTGTATTGCTATCAGGATTTTCTGGGGTTTTGCTAAGCTTTTTCATTCAAAGTACACCATTTGTATCGATCGATTCGTGGGATCAGTTGCACAAACTAAACGATATAAAAATATATGCTGGTCTCATATCATTTACTTCTAATTTTATGCAAACCAGTGAAAGCGAAATGGCGCGAGATTTTGACAAAAGAAAGCAACTTCTAAATGCTGATATCAGTATTAAAGGCCTCCGAGAATGTCTTGAAAATATATCTGAAGGCGGATATGTTATGTCGGCTCCAAAGCTTTACTTGATTGAAATTATCAAACTTGTCTCAACGAATTGTCACAACTTGTCTCAATTGAATACAGACCAACTTCATATTTCCACCGAGGGTTCCGTCAGTTTTCCTTATTTTTTGGCATTAGGTTATGAATCGCCGCCTCAATTAAAACTTGATATCGACAGTGTGTAAGAAAACATAGACTTATTTTAAGTTTCTTATTTTTTGATAACCATATTTTTGGAATTTTTTAGAATTATAAATATGATAGAAAACGGAGTTTATGGTCACTGGATCTCATTAACAACACAGTATCAAAACACTGGCCTAAAACAAGAAGAAAGACAAATCATTAATGAAAAGGAAATCAGAGGAAATGATTATCAGTTTGAGAAGCTAACTGTTTCGAAACTGAAGGCAATATTTTTCTTGTGGGGAATTGGAATTTTTTGTTCCGTTCTAACGTTTATAATATCTCAATCCATATACAGGAAACAAGAATTCGGTCATATATACTAAAAAATATTTTTAAAAATTTAAATTTTTTCCTCAATATTTCTATTGCAGTAGTTATTGTGTATTATGTGATAAACTGTTAAAATTTCTAAATAAACTGATACATAAAATTGATATAAGTTTAGTTGATAAATATAACTTTTTAAATACATATGTAAAACAATTGATAAAACAAATTATATATTATTAAATTTTATCGACTAATAAAATGTTTAGATTAAAATAATACATACATAGATGATTATCAAATTTTATATTTATGTTTAAATATTTGTAAAAAATTAATAGAGAGTGAAAGTTTTGGTCAAATTCTGTCATATTTGGCTGTTAATAGAAATCAAAGATTCCTAATTATAAGTTAACTAATTATATGCATCTCTAAGTGGTAAAAACAGCAAAATAGTCATCTGTGATAACTTTAAATGAATCAACAAATTTATCATAAATTTCTTAATATTGTTAATCATTAGTACCACTTAAATGTTATCTGTATCTAAATATTTTTCTATGTCTATACTTTCTTAATAAACTGATCATTCACTGTATATTTATTTCATTTCATTCTTTAACTGTCCATTTATACACAAATTTGAACATAAGATTCTTTTAATTTTGTTGATTTTAGTTCATATATTATCATAATTTCTTACCTAATTTTCCCATTTTTGTTTTAAAAAGAAAATTTAGCATTAAATCAAAAGATTGTGCTCATTATGAGAATATGAAATCATAATATATTTTATACATAAAAAAGATTTTAAAACTTTCCTAAATTATAATAAAAAGTGCAAAGCAGTAATGAAACAAATTATCATTACTACGTTATTTACCAATACTTTTTCTATTCAAAAGACGGTTATTTTTTCTGAAAAATTAAATAACTTCTAAGTTATCAATTTTTTCATATGGATCATAACATTAGAAAAATAACTTTCTTACTGCAATTATTATAAAAATTTTAATAAGTTTCATACATGAAAAGTTTTTTAATTTTAGTAATTAATTATTCACGGATTTATTCGCGGATACATATGTGCGTATTATTGGGAATTTACAGCCCTTTCTGTATTTGTCTCCAGTGTATAGAGGAAAACAGATAACATTTGAAAAAATACAATCTTTAATGATTAAGACTTAACTATTACGAGCTATTTATTCAAAAAAAATAAATAAATAGCAGTAACTGTGAGTTTTATGGCCGCCCCAATTAGTAATAATGATGTCAAAAAATTGTTTATGATTGTGATGTATATTTGAAGTGATAATAGAAAAATATTCGACGTGAGTACAGTCATATCTGAGATCTGCGTATCTTTAAATTTTAAATAGATTTGTTCAGATTTAAAATTTTTTAGGAAAATAATAGTATCTATTATCTAATAATCTATCTGTAATTTTAAGTGAAATTGAATTTAATTAATGTTACATTAATATTATTTTCTTTTGTTATTAAATAAATTAGTAAAGAGTTAATAATATTAAACTGTTTCCAAAAATATTGGTCTTACAGGAATATAAAAATTTGTTACCATTTTATTTAAAATGTACAAAAAATAAAAACTTTGTGTCGATAACCTTACATATAAATCGCTTATTTAAAACTAAATCAGTCGAAACAATATTTAATGTCGAATAAAATTACTGATCAGTGATCACTATTTTATTTAATACGTCACTTTTTTATAGTCAGTCTAGACAATCTTTTTTTATCTATACTGAATAATGGAGAATCAAGTGATTAAAAGATTGATATTTCAATAAAAATTTTATTTCACGTAAGATCAATTTAACTTTAATATTTAAAATTAATAATTATTGAAACTTTAATTTCATAATACACAGTTTTATGCTTTAGTTTTAGTTTCTTTCAATTAAATTTTAAAAACAAATATCAATTTCTATATTATTTAATAAATTAAGACATAAAGTTGTTAATTAAAATTTATATTTATTATAAGTTCAAGATTTAATATTAAACATTAAATTTTAACATTAAATTCAAATAATCAATTACTAATCATTGTATATCATAATAATTAGTATATCATTGTCTTTGGTTTGTATAAAAATAATACAAAAATCTTAGTTTTTAATTTTTTTAAGTTACTTAAATTTATTAGTAATTGATTTAAAAGAACTTTACTTGTAATGAAGTTAAGTTTGGTCTTGTAATAACACGATAGAAAATCAAGCATTTTAGTAATCAATATTGTTGTTGATTTTAAGTTAGTTATTTATAATAAACATAAAATAATTAGCGTAAATTTAAAATAACCTTAAAACACATACAATAAAATATTTACAAGAGATTATCAATTGAAAACCAGAATGAGATAACCAGTTAAATAAATTGGTAAAAACAAAAGAAAATAGTCATTTATTAAATAGTGTTCAATAAAACTGTTCAATTTTTTACAGTGACTATAAATTAAGACTTATATTATGATAATGTTGTACTGAATATGCATTATTTATATGACTTATATGTTTCATATATTAATCATATTTATTTGCATAGTTAAGTGATAATGATATTCCATGTAAATCTACAAACACTTAATTTAATTGATTATCTGCAATAAAAAAAAGATAAATGCACTAAAAAGTCCTGTTAAATCAAAAGATCCGCGTATTAACTATGTATAAAAGGGTTAGTGATTTGTGTGTTGAATTTAATTTTTGGAGTCTTGCTTTGTCACACAAGAAGTCCGAAATTTGGTATTCAATCATGTATTCAGTCATAGCATTAGTGGCGGTGTTGTCTCTAACCGAAGCCCGTTTGCCGATTCCCTATTCGGTTCACGTGGCCAACGGTGGTCTGCCTGTGCCGCAACACATCCTCGATCGCGACCCCGGCTGGTGGATCAGACATCAGTTGGAGGACCGCAATGACTCGCGAATTGTCGGCGGAGTCGATGCCGCTCTCGGAGAGGTTCCATATATTTATTCGTTGAGACGAACTTCTCATTCGTGCGGCGGATCTATATTAAGCTCAACCAAATTAATTACAGCCGCTCATTGTGTTTCGGGGTAATAATAATATTTACATAATAGATAAATCAATCTACTAATTAATTTCTTAATGAAACACTAGCGCACAGCCATCGGCCATATCTATTCGTTACAACAGTCTAACGCACGCAAGTGGTGGTATTATAGTCGCGATCGCGAGAATTGTAGTTCACCCCCAATATTCGTCGTCAACAATCGATTTCGACGTCGCCATTCTGTTTACTTCAGAGCCTTTAACTTTAGGTCAAACACAGGCAAATTCCATATCGCTAGTACCGGCCGGTTATGATCCTCCGGCGGGCGCCACAGTGTTGGTGACGGGTTGGGGCACCACTTCGGAGAGCGGCAGCTTATCGGCCACTTTGAAAAAGGTGGAAGTAGTGGTACTGTCGCGCGCGGACTGCAATGCCCAGTACGGCGCGGGATCGATCACGCAAAACATGTTCTGCGCGTGGGTTTCGGGCGGCGGTAAAGACGCGTGTCAGGTATGAGTTAGATTTTAAATGCAATTACGATAATTTGTAATTTTTAAAACCCAGTTTACAATTTTGTTTCTGACAAAAATTTAAAAAAACTCATAAAATTGATAAAAAAATTTATGCTGCTTTTTAGCTCTTATCTAATTTTTATTCCATAATCTAATAACAAATTAAATAAATTTATTCAATTTAGAATAATATAGCAATATTTTTATGGATACATTAATTAAATATTTACTTTTTATGAAAATAAAAGGGAGATTCTGGCGGACCGTATGTGATCAATGGCTTACTGGCGGGTGAGACCTCGTGGGGTGTGGGCTGTGCTCGTCCCACACACGCCGGGGTGGCCACCAATAATGGACCGCTAATCAATTGGATCAATCAACAAGTTTGAGTTACTGCTGATATAACTTATTTATAAATATATAAATGATGTTGTATTCGTTATAAAATTAATTTTGAAACGTTAATAAAATTCATATTTAAAAATACGAATAAACTGTTAAACATTCATAAATAATATTTAATTTGATTTCTTTATTTTGTTTCTCTTAATCATTCATTCAATTCATAAGCCGTACAAGTATTAAATTCCGTAAATAATTATTTAAAATTGATAAAAAAACAAATATGGAAATGATTGATGAGGTTTTCTTCATTGATATTTATTTACGGCTCTTCGCAGTCTTTTTTGGAGTTATTATTTTAGGAATTTCTTCTTCAGACGAATCGGAATCAGAGCTCTCTTTTTGTACAGCAATTGTAACATTTTTTGTCTTTGTTTTTGTTTTTGTCGATTTATTAGTTAACTTCTGAGTCTTTACAGGCGATGTTATTTTATTTGCGGGAGTGACTGATTTACTTTTGCTTACTTTTTGTTCATCATCTGATGAATCAGAATCTGAACTGTCATCTGAAGACTCCTTTTGGGCAGGTTTTACATTTTTTGTCGTTGTTTTTGTGGTTTTATTCGTCAATATCTGAGTTGGCTTTACAACAGGCGATGTAATTTTCTTCGCGGGAGTCAATGATTTTACGTCATTTACCTTATTTTGTTCATCATTTGATGAATCAGAATCTGAACTGTCATCTGAAGACTCCTTTTGGGCTGGTTTTACATTCTTTGTCATTGTTTTTGTGGTTTTATTCGCTAAATTCTGCGCAGGTTTTACAACAGGCGATGTTATTTTCGCAGTGATGACTGATTTACTTGCGATAACTTTTGCTTTTTCTTCATCAGAAGAATCAGAATCTGAACTGTCATCTGAAGACTCCTTTTGGGCTGGTTTTACATTCTTTGTCATTGTTTTTGTGGTTTTATTCGCTAAATTCTGCGCAGGTTTTACAACAGGCGATGTTATTTTCGCAGTGATGACTGATTTACTTGCGATAACTTTTGCTTTTTCTTCATCAGAAGAATCTGAATCTGAACTGTCATCTGAAGAATCCTTTTGTGCTGGTTTTACATTTTTTGTCGTTGTTTTTGTGGTTTTATTCGTCAATATCTGAGTTGGCTTTACAACAGGCGATGT
>JAQIYA010000363.1:0-21955 GCA_034699355.1 Microtritia minima
TATAATGTTTTGCATTATATTTCATATATTTCTACTTAAATTATTTTTATTTTAAAATTTAAATTTCATACTTAACTGAACGCAATGCTAAATTTAATATAGAGTATTAACTATTAAGAATAAATATAGAATTTTAGATTATTTATATATAAACACATTTTAAAATAAAATTTATTTCTAAATCAAATTTTTCTAACATGCAAATGAATAAAAATAAAAGTATGATAAAAAAGAAAGTGCTATTATAAAAAAACTGTAAAACATGTATTCTCTATTTATATTATTGAGGCAATTAAACTCAAGTTTGCTGTGCAAATCAAACTGTGTGTGCAATCAAATAAAAAGCCGAATTACAGTTTACTTTATTAATATATTTAGTTTGAATATTTATTTTATGAGAGTTTGCTTTATAATTACCATAATTTGCCAAACGATTTTTTATTTTGAATAATAAGAGTAAAAAATATACGCAATACTTACATATACTCATAATAATTATAATAAAAAATTTTCGCCTTTCAGAATTGAACATTAAGTTATAGTTAATAAACTTTATAATTCTTACGAAGTCTTCGTTAGTCTATCAAAATAATATATTAATTAATATTTACACAAACAAGAAAAGTTTTAGTGTTGTAATTCGTACTCTATAAATATTAATATGTATAATTATTAAAATTAATTTTATTTTATAATTTATAAAACTTATTAATTTTTACAATAATAACATTTAAATTTTAAAATTTATATTTTAGTCAATAGAATGTATTATAATAATAGATTTGATGCTTTTTTATTGATTTTTTATCTGTGAGTTATTGAAAAGTTATCTGAACCTTAAATAAATTGAATATGTTTTAGTTTTATAAAATTCAAGAAACTGTCAAAACTTTTTCTGAGCTCTTCATTAGAGGCTAACATCGTGGTTATCGCAGACAAATAAAATCAATTCGATGGACAAATAAGTTAAAAGACCAAATGATAAGTTAAAGTTTCAAAACAATAACAATAAATGTTAATTTAATTCAATAATTACGTTTTAATTTTACTGTAAATTTTTGTGATCTAACATATATTTAAGAATTTGATATTAAGTACAGATAAATGGCATTCTGTTAATCATTTATAAAAGGCATTAATTTAGAGCTCAAAAACTTTCATTTGTCAACTTAAGGCAAGTACCTGTTTGTAACCCATTCAGTCTTGTTTAACACACACTAAATATATTTAGAATATTTAACTATATCTGTAATGTTTTAATTTTTTACAAAACATATAATTGCAAGAATTAAAGATAAATTGCCGAATTTGATTAGATAAGAGTCGCTTTCTATAACTTTAATATTTTATTGCTAAATATTACTATTTGAAAACTTAATTGACAATTCACTTATTTCTAATTTCTAATTCATCAAACTATTAAAATAAACTGTTTTTTAAAAATCACAACTGACTAAATTTAATATTGAAAGAAACATTTCAAATAAGTTGCAATGCAACCATAAATGCTAAATTTGGTTTATAAATTTTATACTGTAATAGATATTATTTATAATATTTAAAATAACTCTATTCTATATAGAGTTTTGTCTGAGTATGAATATTAGAATATTATATTTATAATATTTTCAAAATTTTAAACTTGAAAAAGCTATTCAAGATTCAACTTAAACGATCATTTCAATGATTACTAGTTAAAAATGCTGGCATACTTTTTGTCTATTTAAACAAAATTATACTTTAGAATATCATTTGCGTATTATCATAAAAGTAGTATAAAAAACTAGTTGGACTAAAAAATTGAGGTTGAATTTTGATTAAGGCTTTACATTTTTATTTTAGAGAAACATCAGAAAAGTGTCATAAAATAATACTTTTGAGCTTTCTTTCATTTTTCAAGGAAGAGTTAAAGAAGATCTACTTTACAATTGTGTTTTATAAGGTCAATTCTCTCTCTCTCTCTCTCTCTTGTTTATTCTATTTCACTCACTCACAAACACATATACAAAACAATATCAAAAATAAAATTTAAAATTATAGAGAATTAGAATGTAATGATTTATGAAAGCCATTTGACGTTAAAGTATTAAAAGCATATGAAAAACCACGCCTATAATGTGCTTAACATTTAATGGTTGAAAACTTCATGTTCAAAAAAGGCAAATTAATTATTAAGAAGCAATTAACTTTCTCATGAAAAATAAATTTTGTCAAAATAAATATGCAATTAAAATTTGATTTCAGAAAATAGTTCATTATATTTACAAAGTACAGCATTAATTACATTCCTCACAGTATTACTCGATACGCTTAATGATGAATAATTAATGACGAACTTAACTATAAGCTAATTCTAATTGTAAAAGTAAATTATTTAAAATCTAGTAAAAGTTAATTATATATATCAAATGTCAATATAATAAAACTCACCCGATTTTCCTGACTTTGCTGATCCTAAAATTGCTATTTTTATGTTTAAATTAAACATTGAATTTATAACCATTTTATTAAAAACTTATTTATTAGTTTGTATTATCCGATTCGATATTTTACAAATTACTAATTTATCATAAATCTGCTTCACTTATGCTTAGAAGTATACTTAGTTATTGCACTTAAATTAACAATGAACTAACTTTAATAAAATGATAATAGAAATAAAATTTTTATATTAAAACTTATGTTTCTTAACAAACAATTCAGTTTAGAAGGTGTGAGGAATATTCAGACGAAAGAACAAGTCATGCTTGCAGTTAATAATATTGTGAGCAAACCAAAAGTTATACTATATTTAAATAACGGCGCAAAACGGGAACAGCCGGACCACAACCGGATCACTAATACTGGATTCCTAGCGGCTCTCATCAGAGTCATACAGGATTGCGAGGATGGGATAGTTAATAATATAATGCAGCACTGGATGAGATTATGGCATGATTTATAGTTATCCCAATACTTTATATTGTGCTTAATATGATTATTTATATACTATAGATTACAAATAAAGCTATTTTTTATAAAGTAATACTCTCTAATAAAGTTATCTCTACTATTATATTCAATAACTATAAATATTGTAATAATTCATTTATACAATATTTAAATAGATTTATAAAAATACTTTTTTTTAAATGGAGTTTTAATTTAATAATTTTTAAACTTAAAAACAAGCGAATATAAATTTAATATTAAATTTAATTAGAGTATTGAACAAATTTTATAAAAGTTTTATTTACAGAAGCATTTTTGTAAAGCGTAAAATTTTAGATATACTGTATTGACACACTTTTTTAATCTTTTTAAATATTTGTTAATTTAATATAAATATGTAATTTTATTTTGTTGAGACTTATTTTAATTTATAAATTAATTAATTTAAATTTCTTTAAACATAAGAAGTTTAAATAAACAGATTGTAACAACAAACAAAAGCTAAATGTGTTAACATAATTATTTGATTAATCAGATTTAAATCAATATTATTAAATTTTTAAATGAAGAACTTGATTGAACTATATCTGCATATTTCGAAAGCAAATCTTCAATTAACCATTACTCCAATACAAGAAAAGATATTTTTTTCAAAATTGAAATATAAGCTTCTTTTTAGATAAATTTTGATTTGACATATAAATCACAACTTATTGTTGCTTCTTTAGCGCGTGCTTTAAAACTTCCTAAACTACCATAATATAAACTGACAATCAAAGAAAGGGAAGTGGTCGGCAAAATATAATACCATTGTCACCATTTTTACTATTGTAAGTTAAAATATAAAAGATGAATAATTTTGTTTCATACTTGGCATATATCGGCATGATTTATGTATCGCCTTATAAATAAAATTTCTTTTTTCAGAACTTAAATTTGGAAATTTTAATAATTTTATCAAAAAGATCAAATTCTTAATAATATTTATATTTAAAACTTTCACATATTTAATAATTTTGAGCTTTTTAATGCTCATATAATTTGTGTGTTTTTGACATTTTTAACACAATTGTATAAATTATTGATTATATGTCTAGAATAAAAATTTATGCTCAACGCGTATCGAATTCGGATCGGATTAAATTTTGCCTAAAACTTATCGGATCAGATCGAATCAAATGTTTTCTTAAAAAAGTCGTTTTAATTTAAAACTTTATATCGAGATTCTTAAATTATGAAAAGTCATACTTCATAAAGAGTACGTTTATTAAGTTGTAAACTCAATCAATATGTTTTAGTTTTATACCCTAAAAACACTATGATAGCCCGCGGGCTGTCTATGAAAAAAATTAATTGTTGTAAAAAGTTTATCAATGCGGGCTATACATGGGGTGCGGACTTTATATGAAACTCTATTCAAATATTTTAAAATTTGCAAAATAATATACAATCAACGAAAAATAAAATAATTTATTTAAAGTAAATTTTCTACATTATAATAATAATTTTAAATAAAAATTTATGAAAACACTTTAAATTGTTATCAAAATAAAAGAATTGCAAGATCTAAATATTCTATATACAATTTAGTTATTTTTCCCTGATTTTGTTTTTAAAAAGAGATGTCAGTATGTCTGTCCGTCTGCCTTACCGTAACCCTCAGCCCAATAGAAGAGAGGAAGACGTGGCCCTCAAAATAGTACTCATGTCAGTAGATTTATTTGACGCCAAATAATGTTCTTTGAGTTGTACATTTAGACTAGAATTAGTTGCCTTATGTCTGCAATGTATTGTTAATAAATTATAATTTTAAAATTTTAGATATTTGCAATCATAATTTATTATAACAAAAAATCAGCTCAATATAATGGTCATTCTTGTTATTAATAAGAAATTATAATTGCATTTTATTAAAACTATTTTTCCGAATATGTTATTCAAAAATACACTTTTTCTAATCAATTTCAGACACGAAAACCAAGATATTTTGTGCAGAAAAATTGGTTTTTGTTTATATTTTAAATATGTATAATAACAACAGTATAAAATTATATGAAATAAAATTTCAAAATGAATTAAATAAATAGATAAATTTTTAATATTTGACAATTTTATGAAATATTAATTGCAATTTATAAATTACTTGTCGAAATTTGTTGGGCAAAAAAATGTGTCGAAATGGTCATATAATAAGGTCATTTTCTTTTTCATTCAAATAGGAGTGTAAATTTCAAAACTATAACTTGATTTTATCAATATGAACCATAAATTATAATTAATTTGTTTCGGTTTAGTTTTGTTGGCGATATAGCTAATGATGAGAACCAATAATTTAAACGCTTAACAAATATCAAATAATGCAACTTTTAGTAAAAAGTTTAAATCTAAACTTTTAATAATCAATATGCATAAAGATAACTATTTGTTTTTGACATACAAAATGAAAAAATTAATTTTTTATTTAATTTAAATATTTTTGAATTAATTATTTACTTTGTGATTATTTAAATAAATTTTAAATTTCACTGTCAAGTTATATTCCTGTGATGAGGTCAATCCTAACTTATTAATCGTATGCACATATTAAATGTTGAATATTACAATATAATTGTTTGAGAACAGCAGGGATTCTTTCTCAATAATTTATGATATTCATTGTAAATTTTATTTTTTAATTGTTAAAAAACATTTTAAAAATTAATAATTTTATAATTTTATAAATAAAATAAACAAAATTTTTTAAAGCCTACACATGAAGTAATATTTTTCATATTTTCTAATAATCAGATAAATTTAGTAATTTATAAAATATAATTACTGTTCATATAAAAAATATTACATATAAAATAAATTTAATATCAGTTAAATAAATTTATTTATTTATTTAATCATAGTATTTATTTTATGTGTGTACATATTTCTTTTGTTTTATATTTTATAAATCCTTACAAGTTCAGGTTTACTGTTTGGGCGCGGTTTGAATTAAAAGACATAATATTAAATAACTAAATCAAAGTAATTAAATATTAGATAAACAAAATAACTGGCATATGTTAAAATAATTTTATTTTATATACAGTTTACCCCCGTTTAGGCAATTTCTGATTTTAGCACAACAATTATTTGCCAAAATCATTCATATAACAACGTTGCAAATAATGCTTATATGCTTACACACATCATGTAAGTTTACATATCTGCACGTGTTGTTCTGTATGTAAAGTTTACATTGCAAATTGTTTAAATGTAAAAGTTTAATGATTGATTTAGTTGAAAGTGATGCATATCTATGTAAAATTATCAAATTAAAAGTTGCCAATAATGATATTAATGTTAATAAATAAAATAATAATAAATAAATAAATATACTGGTATTATGCAGAGCATTATATTAGCTTATTATTTATGATATGATAACATCGTTATGCAATTCACATTTGCAAATATGACTTTATATGCATTTTCTATTTTTGTATACAAAGTATACTTTATATATCTTATTAATAACTTTATATAACATCATACAAATGTTTAGAGTTTAAAAACAACTACAAAGGTCTTTCATACACAATTTAATAAGCATTTTAAAGGTTTTCGAATATATTTTTGAAACAATATTTTCTAAAATTAACGAATTTCTTAATTTACAAATTCTGAAAATTTGAATCTCTAAGAACTTCCAAAATCTTATAGAAAATTCTAACTATTCTTTGATGTATTATAGTTTATTTCAAAATTTTATTAAATGTATGATTAAAAAATAAAAATGTAGCACTTTTGGTATTTCAAGTATTCAAATATAATTTTTTATAAGTAAGCATAACATCAATTTTCGGCGCGTAAAATTTTAAAGATTGTGTCGCATCGGATTATGGCTTTCAAATAAGTCAGATTTGATCAGATCTTTAAAAAAATCTATCCGATTTCATACTCTGATGAAAACTATAATATAATAATATATAATAATAGACAATAATAAAACTATAAGTTAGTTATTTTTTGAGTGAAAAGTTTTTAAATTAAATTTGCGACACTGAATAAGCAATGCATTTGAATGCATATCAACGCATATTCAATGCATATTCAATGTTAATAATGGTAACAAAAGCTGCAAATGTCTCCATCTGTCAATTGATAGCAGCAAACATTCATACAATTGTTTATACATTGCGTGATAGACTACATATCAAAGTTGATTCTAATAAACTAATACGTCCACCGCTCACAAGTGCTGTTATTTAATTACCGATCGTCTGTGTTATCGCAATGTCTGCCCGTAATAATGATAGCGCTTTCAGTCAGACCTACAAGTTGGTAGTGGTGGGCGGCGGCGGTGTCGGCAAGTCTGCGCTCACCATTCAGTTCATTCAGGTTTGCACTCAACCACTTGTCTGTCTCGCTCTCAACCTCTCAATGTCTGTAGTCGTACTTCGTGACCGACTACGACCCGACCATCGAGGACTCGTACACGAAGCAGTGCGTGATCGACGATCAAGTGGCGCGTCTCGACAGTAGGTCTTAGAGTAGAGCTTTACCACTCAATCCATTGCTAAGTTGTTGTTTATTTTGTCATTTACTTTCACAAAGCGATCTTTATTTCGATCTCACTTATAATTGTGTGAATTGATTATATTTGAAGCTGTAATACTGTTTGATGGGGTTATGTGTTTAATTATAGTTTTGGATACGGCAGGACAGGAAGAGTTTAGTGCTATGAGAGAGCAATACATGCGATCGGGAGAAGGCTTTCTCTTAGTGTTCTCACTTACAGACCGAAACAGTTACGAAGAGATTTATAAATTTCATAAACAAATTTTGCGCGTTAAAGATCGCGACGAGTTTCCAATGATGTTAGTGGCGAACAAATGCGATTTAGAGCATCACCGAGTTGTAAGTTTGTCTCACTCTTATCAATCAAATAATTACTTATGGAGAACCGATAGATATCGCAATCCGAAGTTCAGCAATTGGGACAACAATTGAAAATTCCTTATTTGGAGTGCAGCGCGAAGTTGCGGATGAATGTGGACGTGGCCTTTCACGACTTGGTTCGCCTCGTCAGGTAATGCTCTCCCATCGCATTGCTTTCAATTTAAATTTGCTTTGCATGCTTCTCATAGAAAATTTCAACAGCTTGAACGACCACCTATTAGGACACTAAAAGCTCCAAAATCTAAGAAAAGATGCGAAATACTATAATACATTTTCCAATTATTTTTGGTGCTTTGAAGCTCATTAATTTCAAACGCGAAGTTTTAATTTTTTTGATCATGTTACTCATTTATTTAGATGTATATACTTGAAACAGAATCAATGCCATAGCATTAATAGCATCGACACAATAGCGTTGTATGAATTTTGCCATCTGTTAATATTTTCAATATTATTAGTTTTAAAGTGCCATTAAGTGCCTTACATTATAATCTAAATACTTTTAAATTTTTTTATATTTAAAGGTGTTATTAAATATAAGCAAATATTTTTCAATATTTTTTTCATCTATAACTTATGTTTGAATTATTAAAGTAATAATAAATAAAATTTTGTAATAAATACAATAAATATTTAATTTAATTATTAATTAAACTCGATTTATTGTTACTAATTGGCAAATTTTATTTGTTAAATTCAATAAATTCGCCAAATTTTAGAAACAGGCCTCCTTTCTAACAGATTTAACACAAATTAATCATTATTTTATAATATCAAACTTTCCAAATCAGACATATCATGACTAAAATCTTAAGAATGCTTTAAAACATTGATTAAATAAAATACTGCCTACACTTATTATTTTGATCAACTTTATAGTTAATTTTTTATTTTAGTTATATAAAATCAAAATAATCATTTTCCCGAATACTATAGAAATTCTAATATTTCTTAATCTATAAAAACTAAAATTATTGAATTTAGTAAATACATATTAGCGAAAATTCTTATTATTTTAATATAATAAGACTGCCCTATCTATTGTTTGTAAATATAGACCAACATGTGTGACGGCGATTGATTTGTTTGATCGAAATAATTATATATTTTAATTCTAATTATATATTGTAGTTTACAATATTTTTTTGGGAATTAGTCTACAAAAATAGTTAACATTATTTAGTCGTTATTAGTTGGGGTGTTGGCTAAGCTGGTTATACCGAGATATTAATCTGAGTGCCATCTGTATGTATTATCATTTATTGAATTGAGTTACGAAAATGTTTCTTAATGTTCAACATTTTAATTAATTAATTAGGAAATAATTCAAAATAATTCACTCAAATTGTGAATTCGAATGTTGTAAGTTATAAAACTTTTTTTAAGTTATAATACTTTTAAATTATGTTCACCAACATTAAGAAAACTTTACTAAATGAAATTAATTAGGGTTTTAAACTTTCTGTGAATTTATGAATCATGAAATCAAAAAATTAATTATAGTTTAATGAAAAATGTGCCATAAAATTCGCATTACCTGGTCTTGTATGGAATTTTAGCTGACATTTAGGCAAAAAGATTGTTTTCAAAAAATCAAAGATTAGCTGACATTAACAAAGAAAATTTATTATCTAATAAAATAAGTTTCTATGTTATAGATTAATGGATTACATAAAAAGTGAAATTATTAAAATTATAATTTGCTAAATAAAATTAAATATATATTGTGGAATACATTTTTAAATTCTAAACATTTTGATATAAAACATTTTATTTTGTTGATAATGCTTTTACCATATCTGATAATTAAGATGATTATGAGTAATTTGTTTTGATAATTAACGAAATTTTACACCAAAGTTGGTACTTCCGACTTATTTGAAGTGTTAAAACTGGGAGAAGTTAAATGGGATGATTGGGCGGGTGTCGTCTTATATGAGTCGAGAAATTTTTGCCAATAAAGTGAATCACATAAGTCGACACTTATATCTGCGGAAATGACCCTTTCATTAATGATAGCGCTTTCGCAAGGCGTGTAAAGTATAAGGTGTAAAGTATAAGTGTATATTTGCGTAAATAAATTGCTTACAGTTAAAACATATACAGTTAGTGGTGGTTTGTTAATAGTGTTTTATTGCACAAACTGGCTTTTAATCTGATTTCTCATATTAGTCGGTAAGTGCCGACTTATATGAGTGGGCCGAATCTGGCCAGACCTCGAAATCGGCAAAGTAGACAAAGTGGACAAAGTCGGAAGTGCCAGCTTTGATGCATAAATACGTTACTAAAAGTTTTAAAGAGTTAAGTATTCTTTCAATAAAAATACACTTTATAAATTTAATTATTAAATTGTAAAATTATATATAGAGAAAATGGAGTTCATTATTTGATTTGAATTATTTCAAACATTTCCATTCGCCAATTTGGTGTTACACGACGTTCCTATCGTTGTTTCGCGATCTAATCGTTCATTTCTTGATAGCAATGTTCGTCTTGAATTGGTATTGCAAACAATAACTTTGTGAAATGCTTTTCTGAAATTTTCTGATAAAAATGCGTATCTAAATTATTGTACACAACTATTAATTATTGTTTTTTAGATATTAATATTTAAACACTTACAATATTGGATTTACACAGCTGTTCATATAGGCTAAAAGTGGTAAATTAATAAAATAAAATTAATGTTAAGTATTAATTATAAGATTGTACTACAATAACAACATATAGACATATTATTGTTTTGACAATATAACATTTAGCAATAAATATTTTAATTTAAATGAATACCGATAATATTTTTAAATAAAACTTTGTTCAATTATTCGAAATATTCTTGAAATCAAATCGTGGAATTAATTGAAACAATATAAAGCTCAATCTTAAGCTCGCCGGTTAAATATAAAGCTCGTAGCTTTTAATTTTAAGGTTATGCTATAATATTAGGTCACTAAGTTAATAATATTTTGAGTTTTTAGCGGACGTTTTTAGTTTAAATTCATAATTTGCTTTTGCAAACAAAATAAGCTAAAAATTAAAAATATAATTGTTAATAATAATAGTTAATAAAAAATTGTTAATAATAATGGTTAATTGTTGAAATAATTGACATATATTCGATTTTTGATTTTATTATGTATAATGATGGCTAAATCAATGTTAAGATAGTTAGTATCACTTATTTAGTATCCATTAATAGTATCATAAATTAATTTAAGACTATTAAATCCGTTAATTCTAACCAATTTTGAAAAATTAAAATAAAGAAAAAGCGTTAAAACCTGTTAATTGAGGTTGACTTAATATGCACAATATGTATTATTATAAACAAAAAATTAATTTAATTCGCTAAATTTATTTTGCTTTTAAGAAAAATTCTGCGTTCTTTTATGCCTATTAATAATTCTATAAAAATTTTATGGTCTCATTTTATTAACGTTTTACTCATTTTTTTATATACATCATTTTTTATGCATCTATAACAAATAAAATTTTTTCACTGATTTTGAGTTTGACAAAAGCAAGTTTATGGATTTGAGATGCCTGTCTATCTTTCCCTATCCCGGCAAAGGAAAGGCACATATGGGTTAAATTTAATGCCACTTCGGTACACTTTTAAGTTGTAAAGGAAGAGGTATAAGTTGGACATTAGACATTAATATATATAGTTTTAGACAATAATATAGTTTTCTAGACTACTAAACTTAAAATTTTTTTATGATAATGAGAATGATATCCATTTATTAATTGTTAACCTCTTTGTAAGTCATTTTTACCTAAAAATGGTAATTAATCTTTAGGTTTTTTGGAAAAATAAATTAATACAATTAATATTAAAAATAAAAGTAAAACCATTTAAAATATTTAATTTTATGTATAAACAAAAAATGCATGAAAATTTCATTATGTATACTTCTTGGGCATATTTTGTTTTTTTAACATTTTTTGTATATTTTTATAAGATTTAAGTAAATTTAAAACAAAGACCTTATGCTGAATATTTTATTTTCTTGTATTAAATGTTTCCAAATTATTTAATGCGATCATTTTGAAGGACAAGCGAAATATTTAGACCGAAGTCGCTCTCTATTAAATACTTACCTAAAATATGAGCAGCAATTTGAATAATAATGTTAGCCGTAGTGATCTGATAGTGACCAAAACTTCTGAGCACAAGAACAACTTGTATTGGACACCAACAACATGCAAATATGATTACCACCACCACTACCATACGGGTTACCCTTTTCTTGGAGCGAACACTTTCTGCGCTCATATGTCCGCCCGGAACAGCTCCGAACCAAAGACGTTTCAGCATTAGTACGTAAAGAAGGAGTATAATAAATATAGGAATTACATAAGAAGACAGGAAGAAGCAGACTTGATATATCGATCGGTTGATAAAGTTTTTCGCGAGAAACATGCATACGGAATATTCAGGAAATTGTGAAGAATACATAACTTCTCCGTGACTTATTAAAGCAGGGATGCAGACGACGAATATGGTGATCCATGTGCAGTATATAGCGATGTATGCGTTTCGCTCGGTTCGCACAGACATCGATTGAATTGGATGCGCAACAGCTAAATATCTATCGAGTGACATTAACACCAACTATGGACAAAATTGATTTACTATATTTGAAAAATTGTATACTTAAATGACTTGAGAATTAAAAGAGTGTTTAAATGTGAATTTAATTTAGTTGTGCGTATATTAATAACATTAAAAGCATAAAATAGAAATTCATTAATTTTCCCTACTTTAGCAATACATTGATAATTAAATCAATATTCTTTAACATCAAAAGTTATTTTATTCTAACTTTAATATTATCTTCAGATCTCCTCAATACTGCTTAATTTTCAAAAACAGTAAATTTTGAAAACTAGATTTAGCAGATAAATATGAGAGTTAAATAATAATATTTATTTAAGTTGTATTGATTTATTATTCATGCATTTATTTATTATTTAACGAATATTACATTTAACTTATTATGCGTTTGAATCCATATATGATGCTCAATGAAATTAATTAATAATGTAAATGACATCTTAGTCAACAAAAGCGCTTAAAATTGAGATTTTGTTTTTCATTTCTAAAGGCTTACATTGCGATTTGAAAAATGATAATATTCTATTTAAAATATTATTTATTATATTTATTATACTATTTTGATTTAAAATAATATAATAAATAATTTATTATTCAAATAATCTATAATTTTAATTAAATAAAAATTTAGTTATATAAGTGTTAATTTATATAAATATTTTTAATAACATGATACATAATAGAATATTCTATATAAATAAGTTTTTAATTAAATTATTAATAAACTTATAACTACAGAACGGTTAACGGCAAGTCAAAATATTTTATTATAAGTTTTATACTCGGAAATAAATACATATTCTATTTATGACTTAATAAATATATTTAAGAAAAATTATTTTTAAATTTCTCGGTTTTTCAAATTTTTTATAAAGCAAATAAAATATAGGTATATAAAAATTTACAAATGTTCATTATGAATAGCATTTTAATTTTTTGTCATCAATTAAAAAATATAATCATTCAAAAATATCTTTTACTGATTTAAAGTTAAAAATTGTTTAATGAAATACCTATATTGTAATTTTTTTTGCAAAATATAATGATTTTGAACAAAAAAAATTTACTATTGAATTATGCTTAGAAGCAAAAATATCTTATAAATTATAATTGAAATTTCTAGAATAAAAATGGAAAATCGGTTGGGAATCGGGAAAATATACTTTTTAAATATATGAATAAGTTCACGTCGAGGTTTTTTAAAAATAAAATTGTAATATTTAAGTAAAAGATTTTTTTGTAGATAATTAAATTATTTTACAAAAATTAATTAAATAAAATATTTTAAGGTCATCCTGATTAACTTAACTTATAACCTGATTTAACCTGATTTAACTTATAACTTATAACTTATAATCTACATTTATTAAGGAACAATAAAAGAGGATTATTAATCAGGATGACCTTAAAATATTTTATTTAATTAATTTTTGTAAAATAATTTAATTATCTACAAAAAAATCTTTTACTTAAATATTACAATTTTATTTTTAAAAAACCTCGACGTGAACTTATTCATATATTTAAAAAGTATATTTTCCCGATTCCCAACCGATTTTCCATTTTTATTCTAGAAATTTCAATTGTTTATTTATAACATTAACGACTAATTAATATAAATTCAATATGTTATATTAATATAACTTAAGTATTTGCTTAAATTCATGATAAAATTATTAAATCAGGTTATTTCATATGCGTTTTTGTGTTTGTGTAAACAAATGTCTTAATGATAAGAATATGAATGTTAAAGTTTAGCGAAGTGATCAAACTTACGGTGTAAATGGAGGCGTAGGCGCAGACAACAATCAAGTACTGAACAATCCTACACCAAACGTCGCCAAATGGCCAGTAAGGGAACGCGTAATCCCAAGCAGTAAAGGGAACACAGAAGACAATAAAGAGCAGATCGGCGATCGCCAAATTGATGATAAGCAAGTTAGTGGTGGACCGCATTTGCGGATTGCAAAGCACCACAATCACAACCAACGCGTTGCCGAATAGGCCCACAATGACGATGATTCCGAACAGAATGGGCACAACTATACCTATGATTCTCTCCATTAGCACCGAATCCGAACTGTTTATCTCAGTGTCATAATCCAAATCTGTTTTGTTACACAATGCTTCATAACTAATTATACTTAAGTTAAGAGTTATGTTGCAAATCTGTGATGCGTTTAAATAGAAATCTTTTCTGTAGAGTAGAGTTGAAGGATCCTTATTGTGGGAGAAGTAAGAATTGATTATTGCATTAGTTGTGTCGTACAAACTTACTGTGAAGTCTTCATTAGATGAGTCCATTTCATAGTAAAATTTGTTTTCAGTCATCTTTTATGAATCTTTTATGAATTTTTTTGTATGATTAGAGCTAATGTTGTATAAGAAGACCATAACATGTTAAACTTGAACCGTTCTCTTATTAACAAAGTGTCTCAAATCGTAAATGTAATTAAACTGCATCTATATTTGAAAATTAAACCACTATCTATATATTACTATTAAAATTCTCTCTCTCTCTCTCTCTCTCTCTCTCTCTCTTTAAATTTTTATTGTTGAATTAAATTTTAAGCATGAATTTTTTCATTGTTATTTAAATTTGATAAAACATTTGCGGTTTTAAAATTTAAAAAGATAATTCACGCAGCGATGTAACGAAAATAGAGGGAAACAATACAAAGAGAATGACTGAATGAGTGAGTGAGAGAGCAAATTAAAATTATGAAAAAGTTATGCTTAAGTGGCGAAGTCAGCAAAAAATGCTAATATACATTGTTATTAAACATATTTTCATATAATTATAATTTATAGGGTCGTTCAAGTTTTTTATCCAAATTGTATTCATTATAAAACTAGTTTTGCTTACGCGTAATGTATTGATCTCATGTAATCCACTTATTGTTATTCCTATAAGTATGCCTCACTATTCCGTGATCCTTACAATTTTTAAATGTTTGTTTCCACTTAACTTCGAATATCGTACGCACTCTAAATCGTAATGAACTACAATATAATTTCAATACACAATGCATTTAAAAATTAAATTAATTTAATTGTTGAGAATAATGTAATCGTTTCTAAGGCAACAAATATTCAACTGTAGTTCGATTTGTTTGAATAAAGTCAGTCTATAATTGGTTTTATCTTAAGAATTATTGATAATTATTAAGATTCATTGAAAATTAATAAAATTAAAGATAATTAGTGTCATGTTGTGTAACGTTAGGATATATGAAATATGTGTGCTTTAAATTTTAACAAATCAAAGCATTTTATTAACTTATTGAGCTTTTATTGTATTAAATATATATATAGCTTTTACTGTATTTATTTTTTATTTAGATTTAATTTTATATGAAAACATATTTTTAGGGAGAATTTTCTCCCTTATATAATCCACATGTAGGCCCCTCTCTCCTCCTCCCAAAAGAGGAAGTGAAGGAAAGGCCAACAAATAGGACCCATTTTGGTAAACATTTTAAGCGCCAAAGATGTCCTTTAAGTTGTACACGTTGGCCAAAATTAGATGCAGAATTTATGTATAGTAATTAAAGTAAGGCATAATTTAACAATACTTTAAAATTTTAATTTTAAAAACCTATAACAATATCTTTTTCTAACAAATAAAACTAACTAAAAATTTTAAAGCGTGAAGCGCTGCCATACAGAGTTGAAAGAATATTCTCCCTAACATTACAGTGCCAGCCATCAGGTTGGCTCCACTTACGAGAAGTTTAGCACTAAAAACTTGTTTTCACTTATTTTGTGTGCTTTGAAATCATAAGATCTGTATCTGTATCTGAAATCATGTAACTAATAATATTATAAAACGATGCCAATTATGTCTAGATATGGTAAACATTTCCAACAATTATTGTAATTCATTAAAATTTATTGTCTAACTTAAAGATATATTGACAAATTATTTGAAATAGGCAAATGTATATATATACATATATATGCCTTTGTTAGTGGAGCCAACCTGATGGTTGGCACTGTATATGTCCATCTAGTTTATAATTAATTTTAACTAAAAATATTAATATTTATATTATTGAATATATATTGAGTATTTATTGTATGCAATTTATAACTATAGCTTTAACAATGCTAGCGCAGCCATTTAGAGTGCGTTTCGATATGTTTTGTCTATTTAGAGAAATTTAG
The DNA here is from genome assembly GCA_034699355.1 of Microtritia minima. Lineage (NCBI taxonomy): Eukaryota > Metazoa > Arthropoda > Arachnida > Sarcoptiformes > Euphthiracaridae > Microtritia > Microtritia minima. The sequence continues at coordinate 16,649 of JAQIYA010000363.1, forward strand.
AAAAAAAGCCTAAATATATAAAAAAAAAGTGTAGATATATAAAAGATTATAATAATGTATTACATTTTCAAATTTGTAATCTTCTGATTGATTATGTAAAAATTAAGACAATTTTCTTATGATTGTATTTTTAGAGTTCAATCTGTAAACATATTTTATCTAAACATTTATTATGAAAATCACGAGATATTTTGAGAAAATTGATATCCTATGAATCATAGCATATCATAAGATAATCACAGGATTGATGGTATCAATCATAACCTCTCACTGAAACGCTCAGTTTTTCGCAGGAAACTCACATTTTATCTGTCGGTAAGTATGGCAACGTTAAAAACTCATTATTTATATAAATTTGATAATTAAATTGGCAAAAATTCTTATGTTAAAATTTATGATAAAAGTTTGTAAAATTTTTAAAAAATTTTCACAGAATATGTATACTTTTTTTCTCAAAACATAGTATTTTATAATCATAAGATCAACTTTAATAAAATTACAATATAACCTATTATTGAAATAATTTATTTTGAAAAAATAATAAATTAAATTACTCTCTTTGCCAAATAAGGGGAAAAAAGTAAAAGGTTAAGCATAATTAACTGCAAAAACTGAATTATTGAATATATCTTATGATTTTACAAATTATATAAGCACTCTCTTGATTTTATGTACATTTTAGTTTTATGTATAAATTTTTGAAATTATAGCTGAACATAAAATCCAGCTTTGAGTGTATTCATTTAGTTTCAAAAACTAGAATAAACATCATATCCATTATCTGCGGTTAGTCTTTTAATGTTTAAGAAGATTCAATTGTTAGCGGTAATGAATTATATCAAAAATCTAAATATCACAGTTAATATTCAAATTAACCAATGAATAAAATAAATATTTGAAAGTAAAACTAAAATCATTAATAATTGCGAAATGGAGTAAAAACATAATTTGTTAAAACAAAATTCTGCTTATTTATCAAAAATCACAAATAAGAAATGTTAAGCATTAGTAGATGAGGTATTGTGAGATGAGATAACACTTTAGAAATATCGACGAACAGACATCTCAAATCCATAGTTTGATTTTGTCAAAATAAGCTAAAAGGTAAGAATAATTTTACTATGCGTTCAAACAACTAAGCAAATAAAATATTTATAATTTAATTCATAAATAATAAAAGTGCACATAAAGAGTATTATCTTGAAATCACGTTTACATTTTTTGTGTTTTTAAATAAGTTAACACAAGTTAGAGTAGCACTTCATGTATAATTAATTAGTTAGTCTCAAAACTTTTAAGCCTCTTATAATATAAGTGGTGCAAAGTATAAAGTTTATCAGATAAGTCAAGCAAGTCATAAACAGGTTAACTCATTTTATAGAGAATATCAATTTTAATTTTCATTAAGATTATTCAATTTAATTTTAACTTTTAGTATAGTTAACTTTAAGTTAACTTAGAATAGCTTTCGAAGACAACCGTCTTCCTCATTAGTTCTTCAATAACTAATTTGCTTAAAGTTGACAATCTCTGACCGTAAACAAGTGCTGTAAACTTTCAACATCTGGTCAGCGTAGACATGGTAAAAGTTGAAAATTACTTAATTTATTAGTAAAGACCTCAAATTCAGGAGTTAAATATTAATGAATTCGGAAAAGTAATAAGAAATTAAAGTTATAATTCAGGAATTTTCAAGATTTATTCATTTTATTGTGATAAACATTTTAAATTATTAAATTTAAATTTTAATCAAAATTATTATATTTTCTAAACAAATATTTTTCTACTTTGTATTCTAAAAGATTAAATCTTTTATCAGTTAAAATATCTTAAATTGTGAAAAAGATCTTTAGACGTCACGGGAAACAAGTGGTATAAACATTTTAATCGAAACTTACTTTAATTACTTTTAGAAACAATTTTTTTTAGATCTGGATTTTTATCTAAACAATTATTCAATTTATGTAAACAATATTCTGGCAAAAACTCTTTTAGTTCATCGATTAATTTTAACTGTTGATCAGTTAGCGTTGTGTTAGTTTCAAGTGTTGTAATAATTTGTGGCAGTTTTCTGAGTGTATGCAGACTTAATATTTGATGTTTTGAATTTAAAATAACGGCAAATATCAAAGGATAGTGAATACTTTAACGATTAGCATATTCACAAAATATTAAATATAGCAAAATAGCAATAAAAAATAGTTTTAGCGTTTAAATTTGAGAATTCAGGACTTTAAACAATATTCGGGATTTCAGGACAATATTCTAATATTCAGGATTTCAGGTGAGATAAATGATTGTTAAAAACCTTCATTTGATCTGATTTATGCTGATATACAGTCATGAATGGTTTTTATGAACCCGTTTGGTTTTCAGAATTTGGTTCATAAAAAGCATTATAGTTTACATTATAAAATATAGGTTAGGTTTGTTTATTAGAAAATGGTTCATAAAATCCTTAAGTTCATAAAAACCATTCATGACTGTACATCTATTTTGCAACTTTTATTAAAGAATAAGGACTTTCCTGAATTTGAGTCTTTATTTATTTGTTTTTGCATTTGTATCAGCTTTACAGTCTACAAATTGGCCAAATTGGGCCAGTTTTGACATAATAAAATTAAATTTAACAATTCCAAGTAGAGTAAGTTAAGTAATTTTCAAATTTACCATGTCTACGCTGACCAGATGTTGAAAGTTTACAGCACTTGTTTACGGTCAGAGATTGTCAACTTTAAGCAAATTAGTTATTGAAGAACTAATGAGGAAGACGGTTGTCTTCGAAAGCTATTCTAAGTTAACTTAAAGTTAACTATACTAACATTTAAAATTAAATTGAACAAAGGTTTACTCATTGTTTTTCTTACTTTTCAACTAACATGTGGACGACTATAGTTAGTACCGTATTTTCAAGAATATCCCCGCACTCTCCAATTTTAAAATAGAAAAAAAATTATGTATACCTTTCCACTCGTTATTAATGTTTAGCGAAAACATTTAAACGCTATGCGGTATTGTTTACACGTGAGTGCTATTGTGAACGTTATTGAGTGCTTTAGATGAACGATTTTGTGAACGTTTAATTTAGTCTTTCATTGAATAAATGCTTATAAAATTTGTGTGTTTAATATTTTTGAATTAAAACTTTGATTTGAAATTGAAAAATTGAAGTTTGTCTTTGAACAAAAATTTCATGTATAACCCGCACTCATGTATAGCCCTCATACTAATTTTTTCAAAATACACATTTTTCTTATATACCCGCGGGGTATATTCGTGAAAATACGGTATATGAAACTTAAACATGTCTTTTAGTTGTGTTTAATAAGTCATCAATAATAGGTGTTATATTTAAAATTAATTTAATTTTGTGAAATAGAAATGGAATGAAATGAAATAGAAATTAATATATACATTGAAGCATTCTATTACAATATTACAGAATTTTAATGATGATTAGTATTTAAATAATCAGTGAATCATTGAATCATCAAACTATTGATGAGATAAAATGAAATAATGAAAAATATAAAACTAATCATCTTAGATAATTACTTGATATTTATTTATATATGATTTAGATATTTATAATTACTTAAGTAGCCCTGTATTGATTAGCCAGACTTAAGTGTCACACGCCTTATAATGTGAGTATAGTACTGAACATTAACCTATAAGACCGAATTAAAGTGTCAAAAACTGATGTTAATTTACTAACTAATGTGTAAGTATATCAGGTAATTACTAATATCAAAGTGATTAAATTTAGTATATAAAATGCTGTACTAACTTATTTATAAATAAACTTAATTATACCAACTTATACTTAAGATTTAGTACTAATGTATAATAAATTTTTTTACATTAAATCAACTTAAATTATAATGAAGTATTGCCGTCAAATATTTATGTAAGTATACATTTTATGAAATATTATAACATTATATAAATTTTTATTACTCAACTCAATTATATTAAATTTAAAATGATGTGATTTAGTGGATTGAGAATTACTGATCTTGAAAATAGGCATAAAAACATTATCGATAAAAAACTAGAAAATATCGATCAAACTCAGTATTATAGAGATCTGATATAGAAGTTTGATATATTTTATAAGTTCAATTTGGAAGAAAGTTTGTGGATTACGCTTACATTACCTTTATTTCGGAACATAATCTCACTAAAGATATCAATAACAATGGGAATGAAATTTGTAGACAAAAAATACTGTACTTCAGATTGTTTGCAACCGATAAAAAAATTGTACTGTAATAACAAGAGTGTTAAACAAAATCGAACTTTTTTTAATTTTGTATTTATATATATATATATATATATTTGCTTATATATTTTATAAAAGCATGCATTTCACTTGAAAATTTAAATAGTGTACTTTAAATAGAAAATATTGTATCACTAGTTATTTGCAGAATCAAGTACTGAACATGTATTTACATTATGACTGCACTTAAAATATTTTGTATGTTAAACGATGATATGTTTAATTTCAATTCATCAATGCATAGAAGTATATAATTTAGTAGTTGTACTTTAAATAATTGCTTGGCATGAAATAATACTTGGGTTATTGGCATACTTGAAAAATGTTTATTCTTTTAATCCATCAAAATGTCATTTGGCTAATTAAAATTAAAATTAATAATAGAAACTAAGGATATATATGGGATATGGGATTGATATATAGAGCTAGTGTTTGTATTCTGATTTTGTTGTATACAAACTTAGGTACAGTCAACGATGAATTTTATGTACGGCTATAATTTTGAAAATTTGTACATAAAATGCAAATGTACATAAAATCGAAATTTTTCAATAAAGTTATTTAATATTCATTAACCTTATAAACAATAATATAAATAAGAAACTAAATTATTAATTACTTGAATTAGTTTATCTGTTGAAAAAAGTTAGTAATTTTAGTTTGATTAAGATTATTATATTGATTTGAGATTAAATTTGTAAATGCATTGTGAAAGTTGTGTTCGAGTTTCGATATCTTAGTTTTCGGTAAAATAACGCTGCGATGTCACGATACTATCAAATGATTTTGATGAATGGAAAAGTTTACTTGTTTTGATATGTATGCAGTTTGTGATCAATAGAATAGCAATAAAGTTTCCCTTTTAGTGAATATTTTAAAGTTAACTATATTCCTATACACTCAAAGCTGGGTTTTATGTACACCTGATTTTGTGTACAATTGGGTTTTATGTACCAAATTTTAAAAACCAAAATTCTAAAATTAATTAAAACTAATATAAAGTAACATTTAGTTTTATGTAC
>JAQIYA010000364.1:0-21913 GCA_034699355.1 Microtritia minima
ATCATTGTTTAAAAGTAAAAAATAGATCAGTGAATGACAATAAATAGTTTATAAATGAATAAAATTTAATCGAAAGTTTCATATTTTAAATAATAATTATTTGAGATATTATTAATCACAAAATTATCACACATTTTAAAAAGTATTGACAAAGCTTTTTAACTTCAAACATAATGTGAGCGAAATAATTTAAGCACTTTTAATAATCTTTAATTTTTTCAAACATGAGTTAATATTTTTACTTCTAATTTTAGAATTTGATTTAATGCCTAAAGTTACACAAGTTTACCAATTTTTATTCAAATCTGATTAAAAATATAGAATTTATTTAGTAAAACAAATTTACAGTACATATAAATTTTTTTTTTGAAAAAAACTTAAATTATGGCTAAATAAGCCTTAATAGTGAATCTAATAACTAATTAACGACAAAATTTGAAATATCGAAATGACATAAATAAATATAAATATAATTGTGATGACAAACAAATATGATATATAATGAATTATAAATAATATAAGTAAATAATATTAGTAAATACAATACTAAATTTCTTCTGTTTAAGTGAATAAGTGATGCTTAAATAAATAACTTTTAAAATTGCGATCAATATTTAATTAAAAGGTTAAAATTTTTATCACTTATTTTATTCAGATTTGTAATGTGATCGACCAAACCATAGCGATAATAATTGATCGATGCTTACCATCATTAGATAAATAGGTATTATATACACTATCGTTGAATAATTAAATTGACAACATATCGACGACAATATAGCAATTATTTTCAAAATTAATACTAATAATTTATTGTTGAATCTGTAAAAAAAAGTTATTAAACATGTTAAACGTATTGAAAATTATCTTTTAACTTACAACATAATTCACAATTTCAGCGAATAGTTTTAATCAAAAAATGCCAGCATTAAGCTGGCATTAATCAAATAAGACAATGTATTGCGAAGGAAAATGAATCGATAATTTTGATTATTCATTAAATTAAACTTTTTTTGAAAAATTTATTAAACTTCTAAACTTATAAATAACAATTATTTTAATTAGTTTCAGAGATAGAGATTAATATTGTTTTTATTTGTATTGTGTAAAAACATGTCTATTAAAGTTTTTATAACTGAAATTTTATGATTGATAAGATTAGATTTATAATTTACCCTAATTTTACGACGAAAGCCCTCGGGTTATCGAAGGAGAAAAAGGGAATTTTTAAAAAAGTTTTAGAGGATCGGGGAATGCATGGGGTGAGGGGTATACATGAAATTTTATTCTAAAATTTATTCAGAAAATGTGTTAATAATTTATAAAAAGCAATCCAATTTTTCATCTGATTCAACATTGAAGTTTCAAGAATGTCGCAATATTGCTGGTTTGCTGTATAAAACTTAACCACTTTTAATTTAAATTCAGCGGTATATGAGGCACGTTTTGGGGGCATAATTAAAGTTTAAAGTTGTTGATCGTAATGAATTTTGTTGAAAAACGCGACTTAATTTCGTAAAAAGTTTGCAAATCAAATTTTCAATATATGATGGAAATCAGAAAAATGCTATAAATATTTGTAACATTAAAATCGGTAAGTAATAACAATAGACAATTATTTAAATCTGAGGTTTCGTTGTTTAAAATTGTAAATTTTAAAAATTCGTAAAATGATTTAATACTTAAGCGTTGTGTCAATTAACGCGATTGTTGGCAAGAAGTTTATCAAATAACAATAATAATCAAGAAATAAATCGCCAAACGATCAAATAATTATTGAGCATACACTATAGTTATAGTATACTATAAAATCTAACTATAAAATTATTTTATTGTCTATAGTACACACATGTACATATTAAAAGCAGCTTTGGATTTAAATATATTAATTATACATTAATTGCGTGGTATTAGGCGCGGGTTATACATGGGGGGTGGGTATACAAGGAAATTTTTATTTAAATGTCTAATAATTGAAATTTTAGAGGTGCGGGCTATCGCAGTAAAATTAGGGTAAATATCTTTGTCATAAAATATAATCAACCGATTTGTTCATTTTAATTATTGAAAAAAATTGCACAAACTTAATGCGATGTCTATCAACAATTAAAATTCACCTCAAATACCATTTCTGGCTCAACAATAAGCCACTGACGATGATTACTGAAAGTAATCGAAACACTCGGATGTCAGACATCAAAACTATTTGCTCAAATTGTAAATAAATTATACATTGTATATGTTGTAAGTTAAGAAATAATTTTCAGTATTTCAGAAATGTGTAACAGAATTAAGAAGACTTTATTAAATGAACGTTAAAAGTAATGCAAAAATAGTTGAGAAAAGATAAAAATTACAATATGATGTTGAGTTGAATATAGTTTCATTGTTCTATTTTGTTTCAAAATACTAGCATTTATTTAATTTAAAAATATTCAAATATTAATTTTTCTTACCTTTTAATATTTGTTACAGAATATTGTTGCCAAATGATTGAACACGAAATGGATAAAAGCACTAAAACCGCATACGAGTCGATGGATTCCCAAATAAATACTGGCATTTTTAAGTTAAACCAATTTAGAAGAATTGGAATCGTGGGTATAATAGAAATGTAGAGCAGAGCTAATATAGTTAAATGTAAGCGCCATAATGAAGACTCTATGTCATCGCCTCTTCGTCTTTCAATACTCAGACATCTTTTGCATAACCAAATGAGCTGTAAAACAATCATAATTACATTCATTTAATGCCTAAATATTGCAAAAGTCATTTTAAAAGTGAACCAAAAAAACATTGCACTCTTTAAATATATACAATATTTTTAAAAAATTGTTTTGTATGAATATTGAATGATAAAACATTCAATATTGTAAAAGATATAAATTTTCCAAATGGTAACACAAAATAGCGGTCGAAAATATGTTTTAACAGCATATCAATTGCTGATTTCCAAAATTATTTCGATCATTACTTAATCATATCATATTCTATTCAAATAGTCAGGAGAAAAATAAATTCTATATCAAATTAAAAGTTATTTTTACCTGAATGTGATGAAATATAAGTGCCAAAAGAAATGTCTGTAAGCAATTTTAAATTTAATTAAATTATTTTCAAGACAAATGAATAAAATAATTACTTACTAAACTACTAACAAATATGAATCCACACGTTAACATAATAAATAAACCAATAAAAGGATATTTCTTTAATTCTTGTGATTTATTTTTTGAAGTGTTTTCTTCAGATTTAATATTAAAATTAGTTAGATATCTAAATTTAAAAATATGTATTATAAATAAAAATTAAAAGACATATTGTAATTGCATACTTGAACTTTAAAAATAAGTATAGCGATGAAATTCCGATAAATGCAAATGAAATAATTAAAAGAAAAAAATATGCTATCGAGTATGCGACCAAATATAGAAAAATAAATAAGCAAAAAAGTTGAGTGTACGTAAGATTAGCCGCAATATATGCTCCAGAATTTAATTTATAATTATTCGGCAATAAATTATTTAATTCTAATTTGTGATAAATATTCAATGTTAAAGGCGATAATATTAAGAGTCCGTAAATGGAAATTGATTTCATATTTTTCATCACAATAAAAGAATGCGGATAAGAAAATACCACTCGAGGAGTCGACGAGGATTTATTTACGCAGAGACCATTTAATTTAACATTGATATTCATTTGAGCAATATTTAGTTGCGAAGCTAATGTTGACAGCATTATTGAAATCACAATTGGAAGTATAATTATTCCAAAATGTCTAATTATTTGACCAATCATTTCTGTGAAAGATATTTTCAAATACAATTTATAACCACAATCGGGATCAACAATTAAGTACAAATGAGGAACTTTTTTATTGAACATTTTTGGCTTCGGATGATTAAGTTTTAACGTGATTTGAACACTTTGCTTGGCTTTGGGATAAACTAATCTTATCTGATCTTCTCTATTCCACGGCACTGTAAAATAAAGATAACCGACTTCTGTTGCGGTAGAATAACAAGAGACAGTCTCTAACACAATGGAATACGTATCCCAAACTTGTTGTAGTCCGACAAGACTTAAATTGTAAAATGAAGACTGTTCGTGCACTGGAATATCGAGGATAGTAATAGGAGAAAATATCATTGAAAAACTTTGTAATACAGACGGCAAGACTATAGCTTTTCTTCTGCGAGCAGTGGGAAAGCGATCAGAAATCGCACTTATTGGATGACTTGATGGCGTAATTGCTAGAAGCAAATGATTAAAACCCATTTCAATGAAGACATCGGATGCACTCTTGAAAACACGTGATTCAACGCCATATTGTATCGGTGGCATCAATTTTGTGTATGTTCTCAAATTTAAAGCGCTATCACTGCAATTAATATTTGCAAAACAAAATTTAAAATATACATGTATATAATAAAAAGTGTATTAATCATACCAATATGAAATATTATTCGCTTGCGTAACATTACACGCTAAAACCCAATTATATTTAGCAACTCCTGTAAATTTTATCACAATTGTTTCTTTTCTGATAAGTGGCAATAGAATATAGTTATGTTTCACAATCTACAAATTTTTATTAAGAAATTTATGTTAGGAATAATAAGACTTAAAATCTATTGATTAGAGAACCTTGATTTTCAACAACCGAATAATACGCTCTTTGTTAATGGACCAGTCTTGTGATGGAGAGAATTGCGAATAATTGGCAGTCATATAATTTGGATATTTTTTGCCCATTTCTCGCTGAACTAAATGGTATTTAATTATTTGGTTGCGCATCGTTTGATTTGCAATTATTTTGCGATCATTTGCGTTGACTAAGTCGAACAATAATCTGTTAAGTTTAAGAACCAATTGTTTGCACCAAACAATACATCGATGGTCTGCTGACACCCATACCTTTAGTTTACAATTACAGTATGAATTAAAATTTTACTCATTATAATATTTTAAATAACTCTAAGTCTAGACTTAACTCACATCCTCTATAGAAGTTGTAACTATACTTAAATCATTAACGTAATTGTTATTATTTAATAAAGTGAGATCAGAACGGACTAATTTATCGTTAAAACCGCCGCCAATCGAAATAACATTAATGTGCGATAATCTCGTTTTTCGATTTAATCTCCAATAGTTGACAACATTTGAGTAAAATGAAATCATGCGAGAATCAATAGGAATGACTAGAGAGTACATTAAAAAAATATATTTAAAAAATCAATAAATGCTTATTATATTTTAAAAACCTGGATATGTGTGCGGTGTGGCTAAAGTTATTATCACATCAATATTGTATTTGTATCGATCAAATCCTGGTAATGTGAATAAAGAGCTTATTATAACTCCACCCTTGAATTGAATAATGAATCGTTATAATTATGATAAGCATCTATACTTTTACGTGTTATAACTCACAATTGAGTGACCAATTAGTATGAGTGATCTATTATTGCCCCGAAGTTTGTATAGATCTAAAATTTTAATAACTACTTCTTTAAGAAATTCGGCCTGACTTTGTAGTTGAGAACCATAAACACCGGAGAGTTCCTGACGTGTCATCAATTATAAGACCAATTATAAGTGAATTAATTTAGTCAAATAAAACAATAAAAACCTCATTAAAATCTACTGAAAAATAGTTGAAATAATAAAGCGAGCCTATGTTTTCAGCCATTCTGAGCGCCACTGAGCCAAATGATCGCACCTTAAAAGCATTGAACAATTAATTTGTATAATAATAAATTACAAATGTCTCACTTGTTTATAACTGCCACCATTTCCAGGAACGAAAATCACTGGAACTCCAGTCAAATGGCCATCTCTATCATATTTATCATGTTTTACTCGTTTTGAACATGAATTACATTTATTTCATAAACTTATACCTAATAGTTTTCGCATAATCTCTGCGAAAAGAAAACTACATAATTAAAAAATTAAATTAATTAAATTATGCACAAATCGATACCCTTCGCCATAAATATATAGATTGTAATTCGGATATTTGTCACTAATTTGCTGATCGATCGCCACTTTCTGCAAACAAACAATAAAAATTAGCAAAACTAAAAAGCGAGCAATGGTTCCAAACAAGTGTGGACCGCATCGGACTCACCATAAACTGGGGAACTTCGAACATATATGTCATTTCACAGCCATTATGGCTGTTGACGATTGTGTACTCGATTAAACCGATTAAAAATATCACTAAAACGACAAACAAACCAAAAAGTTTAAACGATAAAACTGAAGCGAGAAAACCAAAAGTCATTTTACAGTGTTTTGCAGTATCGATCACAGCATTCGTTGCCTAAGCTTTATAGCTTTCTATCCCTTTAAAGCTCACATAAATTATGTTATACTCAATTATAGAAATAAAATCTCAACAAAGTTTTTAAAAAATGATATTTATTAAACTTATTTGAATATTTATTAGTAGTACAATATTATTATGATTACATTTTATTAAACTTTCGATGTTTGCCGGCGCTGTTCAATGGTGTCCTTTTAAGCGCGACCGTGTTGTGCGTAAACGACTTGTCTTCAAACACATGGTTCAAAAGCGGATCCGTTCGGACGAGTCGAGCCATTGGACAGTGCGAACGGGTGTGCGCCTCATCTCCAGTTGCTTTGCATATTTCGCAAATATATCTGCGAAGTATAGGACAGACAACTTTACCAGTCTTCGCATCTTTAACGACATGAGTTGAGTAAACGTCCACAGATTCGCCGTTAGTCTTGCAAAATCCACAGCAAATTCGGTTTGCAGTTTTGGTCGGTTTGTGGCTTTTGTAGTTTGAAATTTTTCTGTTGTCTTCGATTTTAGATTCTTTATTACACACATTTACATAGTGTTGATCCAATTGCCACAAGTATAGCAAATTGTTGGCAAAGTTTATATAAGACTGCGATTTATTCCAAAAATTACTCATTTTCAAAATTTGCAGTATCGAAATTATAATCGTTAATGAATGATAGTTAATAAATAACAAACAGATTCAATTTAATAATTAATTTAAATTTATATTTAAACTGCTATTCCTATAGTCTTAGATAGTAAAAACTTACTAACAATGAAACATTCAATATGTTAAGCGAAGAGCAGCGTTTGTCAGCAAGTTTTAAATGAATTGAGATTTAAGAAGATATCGAGTATTTATACAAAATGTAAATGCAATACTAAATGTAAATTTATGCGTAAAAAGCATACATTAGCAATAATTGATTAGTTGCGGCGCCAATGAAATATTTTAGAGTTGTCGCCAAATAATCGCATTAAATATAATTATTGATCAAAGGGATTAGTGCTAAACACAAATATTGCATGTCTATGTAAATAAAATTTCTTGGAAAAATGGAATTGAGAAGTGGAAATTTTTTTTAATAATACTAAACTGTAGTATACAAAACATAAAATAAACACATCTGTATATAGTTTACATTCGTTTTTCATAAGAAAAATATTAAATCGTTGAACCCTTTTCACAATCAATCGTCAGAATCATTATCACTCTCACGACTGTCACCCGAAACGCGTTGACACTCGGTATCGTTCTTATTATCGATGTTAACTGAAATCATTTTAGCACTTAAGTCGTTCACTTTAATTTCTGGTAATTTAATTTTTTCCCACACGAAATCAATAAAAGTGACGTATTGTTGTAAACGAGTTAAACGATTTAAATGTCTTTCAGTATATGGCAAAAGCTTTTCGATATTTTCCTTAAAATCTGTTAACTTCAGTAACTCATGTGAAGGTATCTTTTCGTAAATGGCTTTTATGACATATTGAGCGGCTATATAATGCTTGCTATTTGTATTCCAAATCAACGCATAATTAAATAGGGTTAACAACTGGTCGTCACGAAGTTCGGACAAATTCGTTTCTAATTCATTAAAACCGTTTTCATCAATAAGTATTTCTTTAATGATTGAAAGCGCCCGAAAAGGATAATCCAATCTTATCGCCAATTTTAAGGCTTTTAACCACTTTTTCTTTTGCATTAAATTCATGAGTGTTTGGTCAGCTTTAACCTGATTATCGAGTTTAACCGCAATTTCTTCTTTTTCCTTAACAGTCACATCATTCCATATTAGAATACGAGAGTCTGCACCGCCTGTTATTAATATCTCTTCGTTAATGGATGTGATGAGAGCCCATATTTTGTCATTGTGGGCGTCTATTGTCTTAACGCATTCATTTTGCTTTATATTCCAAATTTTTACATTTCCATCAGTTCCGCTCGATATTAATTGCATTCCTCCGTCAATAAATAACACTTTCAAAATAGCGCAATCATGACCTTGAAATGTTTTGAGACAACTATAATCATTTAAGGCCCATATCTTGATAGTCGAATCGGCCGAAGCGGTCACTACCACCTGATCAACAGGAGAGAACTGTACGCACCAAACGCCTCGACGATGACCGCGAATCACACCTAACATTTTTAGTCCATCGATAGACCATATTTTTGCAGTTTTGTCTTGAGAACCGCTTGCAATAATTTGGTCATTCGGAGAGATAGCAATAGAATTGATAGTCTTTTCGTGCGCGTGTTGAGTGTATTTTGCCATTAATGCAATTCCTGTGTCGGGTTTCAGACAAACTAAAGGCAGTTTTGAAGGTAATTTCCAAACTTTTATTGTAGTGTCTTCGCTACCGCTTACAAAAAATGTTGCCCTCGTGTTCGCCGCTGCGATGGCAGTAACAGAATGCGAATGACCAGAACCATAAAATAAACACATCGCTGACGCGAAGGAAGGTTCAAATTTCCAAACTTTGATAGTATTGTCTTTTGACGAACTTAACAAAATGCTTGGATCGGCTAAGAATGTGTCTAATGATAAGACGATATCCGTGTGACCTTTTAGTAAATAGCAATTCAATGTCGAAATTTCAAATATTTTAATGTTTGGACTGTTAGTCGCGACTGCCATATGTGTCTCCTTTTCGCCCAACAATTTTATGTCCAAAACTTCGTCATTATTGCCAATTAGCTTAAAATAAATTTATTTTCTTATTACTAATTTTAAAAATATATTTATAATTACCTGTTTAACTGGCGATAAATTTTGAATGTCGTGAAAAATAATATTGTTTTCAAAAGAAACGACAGCTATTTGTGAGATTTGTTGGCAATAAATACATTGCGTAATCAGTTGATTGTAACTTATGGTTTCTTTATTATCCTCAGATTCGTTCTTAACCGCTAGTAATGAATTCTCTTGAGTGTGCAAAAGTGAACCGCTCTCATAATTCCAGATACGAAGCACACCTCTCTCTCCTCCAGTGATAAATACGTTTTCCACGTCTAAATTGAAATTAAAAACAGCCACACATTCACTTGGAATTATTTGAAGCGATTCAACGGCCTAAACAAATACATTTTATTTAAAATATATGTACAAACAAAGGTTAGAAAAGATGACCTCAAATACTGGAATAGTTCTGATCTTTTGCAAAGCAATCGCATCCCAAACGATGACAAGTTTGTCTCTACTGCTCGTCAAAATTAGCTGCTCGTCAGAAGTCAACTCAATGGCAGTCACTTTACTGCAATGAGACTCCAATTTAGTCTCGTGTTTACTTGAGATCAAATCCCAGACATGAATACTGTAATCATCGGCCGCACCGAAGATATGAAAATTAGTTTTCGAGGAATCATAAGTTGAAAACCTGACAACACTGAACACCCCTTTGGCTCCTTTAAGATTGTGAGTGCAGTAATTGCGGACAATATCCCACACTTTTATGGTGGAATCGGTGGAAGCGGTGGCCACTAATGTGTTGCTGTTATCGAATTGAATCACACAAATGGCCGCCGAATGTATTGATTTCCACGTGCGCTCCAATCGCTGTTCCCTCCAAAGCCATTGCCTCACGAGTGCGCTCTCGTGCGCGACGATAACGATGTTCGAGTCCGGACTCAACGCAAACGTTATTATCATGTCATCGCTCTGTGAATATACAATCTATTATTGATTACACCTAAACATTGATTACGGTTTCGCTTACGTCTGATTTCAATTGATTCACTACACGACCGCTGTTTATGTCAATAATGTTGAGCGCATCGCCGCAAACGCCCAACAAATGCTGTCCGTCGGCGCTTATCTGTTAATAATAAATAATAGTTAAAAACAAAACCATTCAAGTGTTCACAATTTAACCTCAATTTTATTTCCCGTGAAAAACGACTCAATTTTCGATTGAATGGCAAAACTATAAATGAATCATATTTTGCATTTATTGTCATTATAAGCGATTTACTTAATTTAATATATTTAATTACCTTTCCTTTAGCACGTGTTTGTTCGCCATATCGGTATAATAGCGGTAGTGATAATCAAATCAAATCAATACCGACAGCACATAACACGCTCACCAAAACACGTGCTTCTGTTGTTATAAAAAACAAGTACAGCATAGCCTAACTTATCGATAAGTTAACAATACATTAGACAATCTACTAAACATGTGATCTATTAATAGTTCAACGCTTAGATCTATCTTTAAAACTATTTGTGCGATTTATTGTTGAGTGATTTCAAACTAAGATACAGAATTTAATAGCATTTTAAACAGAGTTACTATAGTTTGTCTCTGATTTAGGCCACAGAAAATTACTTCACAAAATGAAAACCTATTCATTTAATGCTAATTATTTTTAATAAATATCGATGTATTTTAAGCCTTATTTATTTAGTAAACTTGGTATTTAAGCGACAACTTTTGATTGCCTCAATGAGTTGCCTAAATCGAGTAATTATTGTATTTGCTATTTTCAAAATAACTCATGTTTGACACGTGACTTCATTTTGGCATTTAAAAAGTAACGTGTATTTTGATCTTCAATTTTTAAAGATATTTTTAATGCGAATTATATGATGTGCGACGCATACGATTATCCCATTAATACCGTTAACGGCAATATTAATCTCAAGAACGCCAACAGAGAGTGAGTTATTATAAATTCAATATCATTAATACAGTTATCATTTTGTTTACATCTCGTCAGCGAAAATGGTTGTATAAAATGCAAAAAGTGTGACGAAATGGGGTTTGTTTTGCTTCAGCGAAAGGACGTCTACTGTAGAGACTGTTTTGGCGAATACTGTGCGCACAAATTTCGCGCCACAATCGGCAAATCAAAGTTAGTCCGGTCTGGGGATCGGGTGCTGATCGCCTTCTCCGCTGGTCTCAGCTCTGCGGCCATCGTCGACATGATTCGAGACGGACTCAGCGAAACACAGCACAAGAAGTTGCGATTTGTTCCGTCGTTGGTCCACATCGACGGTACACTCTTGTCATGATTATTATTGAAATTATTTGTATTTTATTTAATTAGAGAGCGTTATTACTGACGACTCACTCGAGACCAGACAGTTATGTCTTAACGAAATCGCGGACATTATGCTCGAGACTGGCTTTAGATGTTTGATGTCGTCGATCGAAACGACGTTTCGCTCTCTCGACGACCACAACTTTTATGTCGATCTCGGCAAACAATCGTGTATTGATTTATTGTCGTTCAATAGTAAACAGTTTTTAAACTCTTTCCAAAGCATTAAATCTATTACTTCTAAGGAAGAGTTTGTTAAGCGAATGCGGTATTTATTATGGTATAATTTATAAATAATTAGTTTAACTAAAATTTGGTTTAATTTTAGATATCGTCTTATTTGCGATATCGCTGTCAAAGAAAACTACGACAAAGTGTTTTTGGCCAGCAATGGATCGCGTTTATCGGTTCAGATCATCACCGATATTGCAATCGGCAAAGGAATTCAATTGCAATCAGAGAGTGTAGGCTTTATTTTACGGATGCATATTTAAATTATACAATAATAGTTTTTACATTTAGTTTTTATTTAATTAGTTTAAGATTTATTTCTCGTTATAATTTATTTAAAGATTGCTAATAATTTTTTAAATTCATTTATTAATTTTAAAGGGATTTGTTGACTATCGTCACGCCATACCAATACTAAGACCGTTAAGAGAGTTTACTGCTAAAGAGATAGCCTTTTATACTGTTATGAAAAAATGCAAACATAAAGCTAAGCCAAGCCTAACCACTCATTTGAACAATAAGGCCAGTATTGCCAAAATGACCGAACATTTCATTAATGGTCTCGAAAACGATTTTCCAGCCACTGTTTACACAATATTCAAAACCGCAAATAAGTTGCAATCGTCTGACACTGAAGTGGATGACCAAAAGTGTATTGTTTGCAATGTATGAATTATTTTTGCAAATACTTATTTTCATTTAAACTTATTATGCAATTATTCCCCTTTTTCTAGACCCGCATAGACATTACAGATCGAGTCGAGTGTTCGGCTCAACAGGCGTTACAGTTGACAAGTATGCTATCAAAAAATCTCAACTTTGACGGCGAACTTACCGATTCAACTCTTTCGTCTAACTATTGCTATGGTTGTAACATAATAGCCAACGAAATGACTGGCGTTGACCACAAATTTCCAGTCATGTGCAGAGAGAATAAGTCAGTTCAAAGGGATGACATTATAGAGTTTCTCATCGATGACAGTGAAGACGAGGTTATGGGGACATAAAACTTTTTTAGTACAATTTTTCCTCAGTTTAGGCATTTCGGATTTAGGCAACACAAAGTATTGCCTAAAATTATAACCTATTCATTTAATGAAAAGATATTCGGATTTAAGCAACAACTTTTTAATATCGAAATGAGTTGACTGAATCGGGGAATTACTGTATTAGGAATTACTATTGGAATAGCGATACTTTTAGAGTCTGCTCAAACAACGAGTAACTCAAACAAATATTCTTGAAGAAACACATTATTCTTCGCAGATATTATTGTAAGTCACATATCACTTATTTTTTAACGCTCAAGTGATTAATGAATAATTTAAAATTTGTTAATAATTTAATTGAAAATTTTAATATTAATTATAGTTAATTTGAGCAACAAATAAATACATAAAACATTAAGTAGAGTATGTTTACACTACTCTCAATTTTGTACAACATTTTCAAAAATTGAACAAAGTTTGTGGCATTCAGTATTATTTCCAAAGTTTTTACTAGTAGTTTATAAATTAGTAAAACTAATATAAATTAAAAATGATGAATTACACGTATCAATTAATAATGAAAATAATAATATTCAATGTTAACAAAAACGTAATGAATTTTAACTTTTCTTCGGTGGCTTTTTGGCGGCCTTTTGGTCGGCTGGGGGTTTGGGTGGAGGTTTGGGTGGTTTGTGAGGTTTGGTGGGCGCGCTGTTTTGCTGTTCATTTTTAAACTGTCGTCGTCTGAGTTGCGTTTCGGCAATTTGTTTGCTGTCGGTAACCATTTTTCTCTGCGGCACGTGATAGAAGTGACTCTTCGAGAAGGCGTCCTTCAATGTCTGACTCATATTGTCGTGTTCGTAGTCGAGATCTTCAGTACTCTTTTTGACGGCAACGGTTCGCGGCGGAGCACGCATTTTCTCCGCTATTGGTTTAATCTCTTTCGGCTTTCGATCGTCGACTGTCTTTCTCGTCAACTTAAACCTCGACATCAAATAATCTTTAGGACTTCGATCAGATTGAGGCGATTTTCTTCGCTGGCGTTTAGATTTCTCTATCGTTTCAACTATTTTCGATCCAAAATCTTTGGGAACAGTTTTGATTCGATTAACGTCTTCGATAACGATTTGATTTTTGGTGTCCTTATTGGTGTCGAGTCTATACGCTTCTCTGTTGGCCCTGATTTTGTCGCTCATATTTTGCAAATCGTTGAGCACGTCTTCTCGCGACAAAATTTTGTCGCTTTGTTCGACTGGTTTAACGTTTGGTTTGCCATAGATTTGATGGACAACAGTGTCGAACTGACTCTTTCTCCACGCGCTCTCAATGCCATCGAAAGGCCTGCCGTGAGTGAGCATATTTCGCACATACTTGTCGTTCAAATCCCGAAACCATTGCTTCATATAGTAGACAACCGATCGGTTTCCAGAGATTCCTTCGATACCGAGAATAATGGCTTCGATGAGCTTATCGTTGACGAACAGAAACAGATTGTGTTTCGTATTGTGTTCTCTCTGAATGCGCAACAATTTCAGCAGTGGTTTAGTGGTTCCGCCGAGAAAGAAGACAGTGAACAGTATGATGGCTAGCGTTGTGGTCCGGAAGAGCGGCAGGAAAGTGATTCCGTGCTCTTCTTCAAGGATGGCGATCAGCGCGAACGCCACCGCACCTCTTAGGCCGCCGTAAGCCATAAGTGTCTGCTCTTCAAAATTTATGATACGATTGCGGAGAAAATAGTTATTCGAGATGTAGGACAACGAAAATACACTGACTATGCGGTAGAGAATGCAGAATATGATGGAGAATACCACAAACGTCGTGTGCCAGTAAGGCGTGTGTGTGATGAGGGTCTGTCCCAGAAAGAAGAAGATGAGCAGATCTGACAACGAGCTCAACGTCTTCGTGAAGTATTTCACTGTTGTGTACGACTTGAGCGATATATTGGTGAACGCGTACTCGGCCTGAACGAGACCGCACGCTATCATACTTATAAGACCAGACCATTCCAGCAGTTCTGATGTTAGAAATGAGAGGTAAACCATAGCTATCATAATCATTGGTTCGACGACTCGCACTTTCTTCGTGCTCAAAGTGATAATAGCTGTTCCCACGCCAAACAGGACTCCGATAATAAATCCGCCAACGCTTACGCTGAAGAATGATACCAAACCATTCACTATGTCTTTAGCGGTGACGAGTTCTGCTTTGATAAATGCCGACATTAAGCGATGCAAAACGATAACTACGGCGTCATTGAAAAGCGATTCACCGAATACGAGATAATATAGACTTTTATTAACGCTCAAATCGTGAAATATGGCCAAAACGCAGACCGGATCGACAGCACTGATCGCTGTGGCGAATGTCATCAACTCTATGAGCGGAACCGCTGGAAAGTCCATTCCGATCTTTGGCGCAATCTTTTCGACTGCATATAGCGATAAACCAATAAGAAATACATTAATGAGTGTTCCGAATATGGCATACATTAGAATAGTGACTAAATTATTGAAGAATGAGTGGTCGTGAAGACTATAAGCAGATTCTAATATGATTGGCGGCAGTAATGCAAAAAAGAACAGATCGACCGTGAATTCGGGCATCTCTTCGTGGGCTGCGATCAGTTGAATGAGAGCTCCAAAGACTAAGCCGATTATTATTAGAATACACGACTCGGGAATGGTTGTGATCAGGTATTGGCTGTGATGGTAACCAACTTTGATGAGTGAGGCCACCACGAGAAACATGAAAAATATCCAAAGAGTCTTGAGAAGTGATTTCCTGTCCCACTGCCAGCCATACCAATGGATTCCGCCCTCGATTTCGATTTTTGTCTCCATTATATTCGGCTCTAGTATTCGTTTTGGCTCTTCAAACAGTCTGTCCATCATAAACATCTTTAAGGATAACGTTTTGTTTTTCGTTGGTTCGTTCAATGGCTCTGTCTCTACAGCTTGTTTTAAGTTGACTGCACGCGAATCTTCGGCCATCACTTCGAGAAATAGCAAATTTATTATTGCATACCAGACATAAGTATGATAATTCATTTTCGATCAATTTATTTGTGGTTTGAACGTCGATAATATTAAAATATTCAAAGATTATTACAAGATTTTCAAAAGATTCGTTTTAACGAAAAGATTGATCAGAATTTTTATAAAACCATTGTTGGCGTGTGTGTCAGTTTAACGTTTAACGTGACGCGAAGTTATAAAATTAAAGTTTCTCGCATTGATAACAATGAAATATTTATTGTTTGTTTTTCCAGATGTAAAAGCAAAAGAATTTGGTTAATTTTGTTAATTTGGTTTTGTTCATTTTTAATCTCATCAAACTTTCTCTTTACATTCTGAAGTGTGATATGAGCTGCAGTCATAAAATAAATACAAAACTTTTTTGATGCATTGTTTAAATTTAATGATAATGAAAAGTTAAGAGCTTTATGATTGATAAGATGGTAGAACTTGGGTGAAAAAAGCAGGTTTAACGGCATCAATTGTTTGCAAACATTTTTAAACATGTTTCAAGAAATTTTCATATTTTATGCCAAACATTTTTAATAAGAAAACTTTGCTTTTAAATTAGAACTCAAATAGGAATTAAAATAAAACAATATTCTTATGCCATACCATTAATTTACATTAAAAATTTTACTGTTAAATGGATTAACTTTTATAATTAATTATATTCAACCACTAAAATATAACATCGCGTATCGAATTGTTCAACAAAATCAGTTGTCCTTAAAATTATATAAATGTATAATTGAATTAAATGCTTAATATTAATATATATGATTTTGATTGACTATAAATTTCTTATATAAAATATACAATCAGAAAATTATTATTTCCGAATTAATTCTAAAGTTTAAATGCGTATCGTTTAATTTTGTATGAAATAATTTGAATTATCATGTAAAACAAAATACAGTATTAGATTGAGGAAGAATAATAAGAACTAAATGATTGAATGAAATTGACAAATAAAATGGCATATTTTATCTGTTCAGATGATTTTTTGTCACTTGTTTACTATTTTCTTAAGAATAATCATCTTTCGATGAGATGATGTAATATTATGATGCATTTCTGGAGGCCTTTTAAATGTAGAGGCTGTATATAAAAGTATAAATGTTTTGGTATAATGACAGATGAAAACTTTGCATTGCACTCAACGAGGAAACAACATAAATGCTGTGAACAGGGATTTGGCTATTATTCCTCTCTTCCTATGTTCTAGTTTTTATTATCTTTTAAGATGACTATTATTAATAAAACAAAAACAAATAAATTATAATCATCGATATGTAAGATTTAAACTTATAATTATATCAGTTGTTTTTATAACAATTAATATTAATAATAAATTTATTTTGTGAAACATGTGCGCATTCATTCATTTTATTTATTAATAATAAATTATTATCTATTTTTGATTTATCGTAATTTAATATATTATTTAGTTATAAAGTTAATTTATCTATAAATTAAAAATAAAAATATTGTTAAATATAGAAAATTATATTCTATAAGAAATTTTAAAATAACTTTTAACTTTAAGTATTCATAAAACAAAAACATTAAAAGACTATCTCTATTTAATTAATCTGAAAGTTTGATCCATAAAGTATTGAATAATTATAGATTTAAAGCAAATAAATAAAGAAATTATTTTTAAGTATTAAATTAAAATTATACCATAAGTTTATTTACAACATTACGAATTCGTATACATATGGCATGTTATCATTTTTGTAATGGCAGTTAAATGACATTATTATCAATAATAATAAATTAACACATTTTTATGACACAATCATAATTTAATTATCACTTAACTATTAAGACTTTATATATACGAAATTCAAAAAATTTAAAATAGCTTTCATAATTATTTATATATTTTTATACTCTTTGATTTATTAAAAAATAAAATATTGATTTGTATCAATAATTACTTAATAAGTGGATGATAAGAATAATAATGATAGTCGAGTGTGAATCGCGCCCACATTTACACAATAATTGAACTTTTGTCTTATAGATAACTAAACGAAGGCTACAACATATTTGAATTATGAACGATAATCCATTAATTACATTATTATTTTAATATATAATAACTAAATATAAATATAAAATAATTTAATCATAATATAAATTGTTATATTTTTAGTAACAACTTTTATTTATTTTATTATTTTTAAAACAAAAATAATACTAATTAATAATTAATGCTTATAGCATATGAATTTAAATAAAGTTACGATATATGTATTAATGTAAAATTTAATATTTGGTTGTTTTTAGTTAAATTTTTGTTAACTCCAATTTTTAATTTGATGTAAGTTATATGTATTATGTATTATTTTAAATAAAAAATAAGTTTAATTAATTTTTCATTATAAATTAAATATTTATAAAATAGTTTTAAATCCACAATAGATAGAAATAAATTTTCTTAGATATAATTTTAAAGTTGTAATTTTTAAAATATTCTCAAGGCTTAAGAATTTTGATTTTAATAATTAATGCTAAATGAAAATTTAGAAAAGATGTCCACAAAAATTTGCCTTAAATTATTTATATTTTATATTAAATATATAAAAATTAAATCAATATTTTATATTAATATTGTTTATATTAATGAATATATAGTCTTATTTGTTTAAAAAATAATATCAATTCAGAATTTTTTTTAATGTTTACATTGGATTAATCATTAGGAAAGTGTTAATTTATGCCAAATCTAAACAAGACTTAGAAAATGTTAAAAAATTAAATGAATATAACGAATTAATACGACAACAAATCAAATCAAATCAAACATCATTTATAATGTTATGGCTTATTGTGAATCACTGCAAGAGTGAATTGAATTGTTTGGTGGATTAGACGGTGTGAGTCAGTGATAATGTGAGACCCCTTTGAGAGCGACATTGAGTGCGACTTCACTGCGAGTCTGCCCTTCACTGAGAGCTGCGTTCATAGCTGTGCAGTCGTTGAGAGCAAAACATGGACTCCAATGACGATACGTATCGTATTCGTACCACAAAAGCGAGTTCCGCCGCTGCCAACAGCGACACGGCGGCCAAGAAGGACGACGCGATGGAGTGGATCACGTCGCGGACGGGCGGCGCGTATATCCCGCCCGCAAAGCTGCGTCTCCTCCAGAAGCGCATCACCGATAAGGCGAGCAACGAGTTTCAGCGACTCTCGTGGGAAGCGCTGAAGAAGAGCATCAACGGTCTGATCAACAAAGTGAACGTCTCCAACATCGCCATCATTGTGCGCGAGCTGTTTAAGGAGAACCTGATCCGCGGCCGCGGTCTGCTGTGCCGGTCCGTCATTCAGGCGCAGTCGGCGTCTCCCACTTTCACTCACGTTTACGCCGCTCTCATCGCTATTCTCAACACTAAGGTTTGCTTACTTGCGATGCCGTTAACCACGACTAACACAGTTAACCGCATATATCTGTTTAATAGTTTCCTAAAATCGGCGAATTAGTGCTGAAGAGACTGATCATTCAGTTTCGAAAGAGTTACCGACGAAATGACAAACAGGTCTGTCTCGTGACGACACGATTTATTGCGCATCTCGTTAATCAAGAAGTGGTAAGTTCTTCACTTATTATTGTGTATGTCATGTCAATACACGACACGTAACGTTTGAGATCGAGATTAATGTTTTGTCGTCTTTAGTCGCATGAAATCGTAGCGTTAGAGTTGTTAACACTATTGTTGGAAAACGCGACCAACGATTCGGTCGAAGTGGCGGTCGCTTTCCTGAAGGAGTGCGGCCGGAAGTTGAGCCAAGTTTCCCACAGAGGAATAATAGGTAAATAACAAAATTGATGATCAAAAGCTTCGCAATCAAGTGCTGAACTAAATGGTTTGTAACTATTATTTTTAATTATATCAATTCAGCTATTTTCGAGCGATTAAGAAATATACTTCACGAGGGATTACTAGACAAAAGAGTTCAATATATGATAGAAGTGATGTTTGCCATTAGGAAAGACGATTTCAAAGATCATCTCGCGATAATTCCCGAATTAGATCTTATCGAGGAATCGGAACAATTCACACATTTGATGACACTCGAAGAACCGGTCGACTCGGAAGATAAGATTAATGTTTACTGTTTTGATCAAAATTTTCTTGAGAACGAAGACAAGTATAAAGCAATTAAGAAGGAAATATTGGACGACGAGTCCACTGATGACGAAGAGCACGGCAGCCAAAGCGAGAACGAGTCGAGTGATGAGAATGACGACGAAGAGGACGGCGACGAAGAGGGCGCCGACTCGACCACAATCATTGACAACACTGAAACAAATTTGACAGCTCTCAGACGAACGATTTACCTCACAATACAGTCTTCGCTCGATTTCGAAGAGTGTGCTCACAAATTATTAAAGTTAGAGCTAAAACCCGGACAAATAGTAGAACTCTGTCACATGATTGTCGACTGCTGTGCACAACAGAGAACTTATATGAAATTTTACGGTCTGTTAGCTCAACGATTTTGTGAGCTTAACACTGAATACGCGCAGCCATTTTCTGATATATTCAAAAGTTGTTACGACACGATACACCGTTTCGAGACTAATAAGTTGAGGAATGTGTCGCAACTGTTTGCTCACCTACTGGTGAGTGACGCCATTCCGTGGACAGTATTAGCTCACATCAAACTCAACGAAGAAGACACCACTTCGTCGAGTCGTGTTTTTATCAAAATATTATTTCAAGAGTTAGCCGCTTATATGAGTCTATCGAAGTTAAACGAAAGAATCAAAGACACAACAATGCAAGAAGCGTTTGACGGCCTCTTTCCTCGTGATAATCCGCGAAATACGCGCTTTGCCATCAATTTCTTTACATCCATAGGTCTCGGAGGACTTACTGACGACCTGCGCGAACACTTAAAAGCTATACCAAAACCAACTCAAATAAACGATTTGAATGCTATCAAGAATGCAGACAAACGAAATCGAGTTAAAAGCGAAAGTGAGAGCGAGTCGTCATCGAACTCATCAACCGTTTCATCGTCCAGCTCGCCATCGCCCTCATCCTCGCCATCATATCGTCGTAAATCATCGCGAAAGTCGAGCAAACATCGGTCACATTCGAGAAAAGACAAGAAAAAGGTGGAAAAACATCAAAATCAAAGAATAATGAAAAATAGTAAACGAAAGCATAAACGAAGCAAATAGCAATTAATATTATACGACAATGTATTGTAAATGAAATGTTATTTTTATCTCATATATTTCGTAACTTTTACAAATTATGCAATAGTTTGATTATTTGTGGATTATTAAATTAAAATAAATTATCATTAATGGTTTTATATTATTATCTCTTTGATGTAAAATTAAATTAAATTTATAATTTTCTTTATTACAAAATTTAATGGAAACGCATTTAATTTTTCGTAAGTATATTGAAGTATTGTCTGCAAAAATCGTAAATATTACTGTATCAGTGAATTACATTTTTAAATAATTTTTAAATTTAAATGTAAAATATCTGATTTTTAAATATGTTTTTGAGGCAAGTTTAATATACAGTAGAGTAACAAATTTGAATAACTTGTTAAGTTATCAAGTTATATATATTATCGATTACTTGCAACAATTCTATAAATGAAATTTTGAACAATATTTAATTAATGATACAAAATTCATGAAACTTTTAAAATCAATCGAAATAAACTGATTTTAACAAATAAGCAAGAATGAGCTAATTTTAACATTTTCAGTATTGGTGGCTTACTTTTTTCAATAAGATTACAAGATAATATATAATAATCTCATATAACTTGAATTAATCTTAACAATACTTAAAATATAATTTTCCAATACATTTGAACAATACTTTATATTTTACTAAACATCCTAAGATTACATATAAGTCTCAAATCTCTTAGACAACTTAAATTTCTATTTAATGGGCATTAATTTTTGTCCATTTATGGATCCTTCCCTTAATCGGAAGGGAAGGGCTACAGACGGACATCTCAAAGCTTGCTTTGGTCAAAATTTTTAGTTAAATACAATATTTAAGGTAAAACATAATTGAAGCGTTTTCTAAAGAAAGGGAACTCTTTAATCGTTATTACTGCACATTTAGATTTATTATAACAATTATATGATTTAAATTACATTATACTTAAGATCAATACTATAAATTTCTTATTTAGGTTCAATAATAAATTAAACGAGTCCAACTTCTAATAGTAGTTAATTAGGGTTGCCAACCGTCCCGATTTTGGTGGGACAGTCCCGATTTTTGACTCCTTGTCCCGACGGGTGTTAAAT
>JAQIYA010000365.1:0-21879 GCA_034699355.1 Microtritia minima
TGTGTAACTTTTTCAGAATAAAGATAATTTAAAATTTTAAATAATTAAATGATAATTTCGTTTTATTTGAAATTTTTAGGCTTTAAATTTGGTTTAATACATTTTTAATGAAATAAAACAAAAATTTATATTTTAATATTATCCTAAAAAAGAATCGTGTTTAACATTTCAACGGACAAAACTTTTTGAATACACATGTATTCTAATATTAATACAGGGGTTTATCGATTTTATGAACCAAATTTTATAAACCAAAAGGGTTCATAAAATCGGTAAACGACTGTATATAGAGTTTTACTTAAAACCCCGAAACTTGCGAGTCTCAAACTATAGATTGGCGGAGACTATTTGAAACTATCTGAGCCTTGCATCACAATTTAAACATGAACTTAAAAAAGTATGTGTTTAAGTGAATCAATATCGATATGAAATGTTTGAATCAAGTTTGTTGAGTATGCAATGAATAGCGAGCGATCACAATGAATGCATAGATTGTCATATATGGTTGTCGTATATGGTCTTATATTGTCTCAAAACCTGAACTCACAGCAAAGCAATGCTTAGTGTGATTGAAGACGATTGTTGTTTTGGCACATCTTATATAAACTTATGTAAACTTGCTTTCGTATGGTTAGCCAAATGAAGGTCAAGTTCGAGCAACGACTCGCCTGTTTATGCTTTCCTCTCTTCCGGTTCACCGAAATGTTAGCCCAAATGTTAGCACTTATTTTAAATATTCATATGTAATTGATAGCAGTTTTGTTGTGACAAATTTAAATGAATTGATTATTCAATTCCAGATATTCAGTGCTTTTGTGATGAATTTGTTTTCAATTCATCTTTTATTATGCGACTATTTTATGCAGTTGTGAGTTAAGCACAAACTTTATCATTACTATATTGAATGCAATTCTCACTTACATTACCGTATTTGCCATAACAGGTATTTCTCTGTTATTCAATAAACATAAAGTTAATCACCGCTCAAGTGTTTAACGAAGAATACACTCCAATCGGTTATTTTGCATTTCAAAGGGCATCACCTCATCATCAAAAGCCACCAAAAGTAAGAAAACCTCCATATATTGCCGCCGATATAGACTGTCCGGGAGTGAGTAAGTAGACATCGTTTCGACATCGATTCGACTTGCTTTCGACTTCAATTTCTCATTTGATTACTTTCGACAATAAGGTCAGGCCATCGATCGATATTCTCCTAAACACACATTATGTGGTGATATTAATCTCGGTTTTGTACCGAACAATCCCATGAAAATCAATGTTGACGGACAACCATATCCTTTGTAAATATGAATTATGTTTTAACACATTTTATTGAACAGCATTGCAATTAAAACAGAATTTTATTTCTTTAATGATAATAAAAATTCATTTCTTTAATTTAATATCTTTGATTTTAACTTAATTTAAAATTTTTAAATTAAAACTTTAAAAGACAGTAATAGCAGTAAAAACAATTACAAATTACCCTAAAATTCCACCGATAATATGCAACTCACAGAACTTATAAAAATATTTAAAAGTAAAATTCATTTTATAATTAAATTTGATATTTTTAATTTAGCGAAACTATCAAAAATAAAACTCTTCAATTCTTAGCCAACACTTTACCTGTTTTAAAGCAACAAATAAAAGATATTCCAAAAGTGGCACGATTTTACAAGAACTCTAATTTAATTGAACAGTAAGTCTATAAGTCTATTGCTTTCATAATTTTCATTATTTGTATTTTTTTATTATTTTATTAATTCATATTAAATACTGTTAAAAATGCAAATAATATATATTTTTGTGATAAAATTTTTAATTTGAATTTTAACTGTGAATACTAGTTAAAAATTGCTCTCAATTAGCATTTTAATTATAATGCTATATTAAAGCAAAAAATACAGTATTAATTTTTGAAAAATTTAAATTTTACTATTAATAAAATATTAAAATACAATATCATAAATTTTTTGCACTTAGAACTTCATACTTAAGGCGTGGAATTCGCGAAATTAAATCTAACAATGATCTGACAAACAATTCAAGTGAGAAAATAAACCTATTATCACGACAATCACAATGTGAAGGCGATAATAAGCTGTAAGTAAAAGAATATCCTCTGTCTCTTTATTTCACTGATTTAGATTGTAATAAATAATTAACTTCAAAGACTATCCAAGTCTTCTGACTCTTACACTATGGGAACTTTGGAGTCTATTTTAAGCTCTACAGTAATAAAAAAGTTAAATAATTGTGGGAAAATTAAATGTATTAATGTGTTAATGTGTGTCGTGTATATGAGAACATTGAAAACAGGATTATATCATCAGATCTTTGAATTGGATGTGACAGATCCAGATTCTGGAGATGACAATAAGAGAAACGCGTGAACATTATATGCTGCATATGATATCAAAGTTTACATTTCCAAAATTTAAATTGTAATATTTATTGTTTAGACTAAAAGCTCACTTTATTAATTATAGTGCTCGCCAAACGTTGAGTTAATTAATAGCGAAATTAAGTTTTATTTATTAAATTTGAATGACATAAAGGATGGTTTGAGCTTAAGCTTAGCACTTATTTATAAAGTTTGCCTTTTGTTCAATTGAACAGAGTATGCGAGTTGATTCAAACCCTCAAAGAAGATGGTTTATTATCGAAATCATTTATGAATGCAGTCATGTCTACAATTAGCAAAGCGGCCACAATAGGCAATATCGCGTCTTTAATTAACCAATACGGACAATACAGTTCTCCTTTACAAGAAACCTCACAACAAAATCATGCAAATAAATCAGCATTATTTGAGGTTTTGTCTGCTTTATCGACCATAAGTGGAACGAATGGATACAATCCTCTAATATCCATAATAGAATACATAGCAAATTATCAGAAATCTGCTAAAATGAATAGAATATCCATAAAAAGGAAGAAACCCTCAGATCCGGAAGATATATTGAGAGAACCGCAAGAGTTGCCTCTCACTCCCTGTTCGTCAATTGATGAATATGTGTCTCCGTTTTACGCTCGTAATTATCAGGGCGTTTGGAAATATGTGGTCCAAATTCCCAATGAAGGGTAAAACGTTTAATTTGCAATTTTTTGCTTAATATTAATATATTTATTTGCAAATTATTCAGATATTTTACGCAAACTATACAACGAACTAGTTGTCTGTAAGTGTTATTTAAACAATATTTTCTAATATTAATTATTTTAAATTTTGATTTATATAATAATTAAAGGAAAAACACTTGTGATTTATTAGAAGGCAATTGTAGAGAATCAGCGAGGTATGACATTTTGCATTTACCTATTCATATACAATTTATATTTTACTTTATATTATTTTTCATTATAACAATTGTTATTAATAATAAAACAGTAAAATAACAACACGACTATACCCCGCGGGTTATCTATGAAAAAAGAGAAATGTGTAAAAACTTTTGCTGTTCGAGGTATACAAGGGGTGAGGGCTTTCATCGTGTTTCATAGCCTTTTATGCAATAAGTCAACCTATAAAAGTAATTATAACAACGGACCGGAATAAAAGTAATTGACGGAATTAACGAAATTTTTGTTTACAATTCATATAACACATTGTTTAATTCGTTGATTTATTGTTAGCCAAAACAATTCAAGGGTTACAGGAAAGTCTAATACGTTCCTATAACATATTGTACTTATCACTCACAAAAGAGAAAGAAATAAAGACAAATTCTTCTTATTATTATTATTTTGTTATTTTAATAAACTAAAATTTTTAAATAAAAATATAGTATAATTAAGTAATTAAAATATGACATCTGACTAAAAGTATGGTTATTACAGATGGGTGAGCCTTCTTGTGGCGGAGATATTTTATCCGGAGATATACATTCCTTTGAATCACGTCCTTCCACTCAATTCCGACCATTTGTTACATCTCAACAATAGACCTAATATTGCGCAACAAATGTTTCCAAACCAAGATATGACTTCATTTCATTATAATCTTCAAAAAAGAATGGGTTCTCATAATAAACAAAATGATGAAATATTATTGAAGAAACAGAGAAAAATAGACAAAACTATAAATAAGTTGGAGACGAACACGAATAAGAGTAATAAAGAAAAGGATGGATCGACGAAGGAATCGGAAAACTTGAAAAACAATATGGATTGTGATGGATATGACAATATCGGATGCTATGTTGTGAGAGTTTACTACGACTGGTTTCTTGTCAATGGCAGCTGCAAGTGCTGGAAACTTCACAATACCTCACAAACAAACAATATTAATGAGGCAATTAAGCGAATATTTATTGGCAAATGGTAATGGCATTCATTACCATTGTTTGTCGAGGTTTGCATTTTTTAATTAAAACGCCATTCAAATATCAGTAATAAGCGAACACAAGTCACAAACATAAACTATATATAATAAAGCTAAACCATGCAAATTGCAATAATTTATTTTGGTTGCATTTTAGTTTACTGTATATTAATTTATCATCTGATCTACAAATTCTTATAAATTAAAGATAAAACTAGATATTTAAGCAAAGTATCGTATTTTAAATTTAATTAATTAAAATAGTTTAGTAAATACCATTCCTATTTATTTTTTTTATTATCTTATACAATATCTATGAGTCTATCTGTTTGTCCTGCTATAGACTCTGAGATATGGCCAGAGATATCCCTCATGGCATATATGGTTGTGTTCATTATGGATAAGAAATTTAAGGTTATTAAAAATCAGTCAATTTATTCAACTTAAAGGACATCTTTGACGACAAAAAATGTTGCCAAATAGGTATTATTAGAGCGGCCTTTTCTTTCTTCTTTTGTGGGGAAGGGTTAACACATGAATCCATTCTTATAATAAATTCTTAATAAAGTGCTTCACATTTCAATTAAAAATCTGAAACCTTTATAAATTGCAAAATTATAATTCACAATTTCAATATATTTGTCGGTGATGTCCATTGCAGACGCCCGTGTGTTTCGATAACAGTTGAGTTCATAACATTCATATCATAGCATATTTATATCATTATTATTAGGTGAGTATCGTCGACCACATATTAGGGCACTTGTTATACAATTCTTATATAAAAAGGCGTAATATAAGGCATCAAAAACGCTAAAAAGGCATTTAAAAACGAACTTATATTTCTGGCATAAATCTTATAAATATTGCATAGAATTGCCAGTAATGTCAGGAAATACGGTATATTCAAAAATTAAGTAAAAATTGATTAAATTTCAAAATAAATCAATTAAAAAGTTATCAAATAAATTGGTTTTTATTTCAATCATAAAATTAATTGACATTTGGAGACATAATTTTCCTATAAATAATTTCTATAAGTAATTCTATAAAATAAATATACTTTATATCGAAAACAATAATGACAATTGCATTGCATAATAACATTTTTTAATTTTACAATTTTATAATTTAACATATAATAAATTAGTATTTACACAAAGAACTAATACATGACATTCACCAAACTTATAATTTATTTATTGATCCAACTTTTAGTTGAGATTCATTTATATTTTGTTTAATAGCAGATCTAATAGTTTCGACTTAAGTAAACATATTATGAAATTTTATGAATATTTAGATTTAAAGCTACCATTATAATCTATAAAATCAAGAAGCATTTAATAATGAGGTAAATTCTTGTTGTATTGATCTTAATTCTTGTATATTCTGAGCTAATCGTAAATTGAGTTGTTCTAGCATTCCTTTTCTTGCCTTATCTGTAATTCTGTTGTTGTCATTTTGATCCTGAATTCGATTCAATTGCGAGCGTAAATTTTCATTTTCGTTAAATAGCACCTGTAATATAGTAATTTATTTGCATTAAAGATTTTTGCATTTCATTGTTTTCACTCAATTTCATATAAACATTTAAATTTTAATAATAGTTATCTAATTTAATGCATTTATCTTATTCTTTTAACAACAATTTAAAACCACGTTAACAGTGATCATAAGACGTTTCACTTTGTAAACATCACCTAAACTTAACCGGTAATTGAATTTGTGATTCTCAGTGATTGGATTATACAATACAAATAATATACAATATCCAACCTTAGTTTTATATAAACAAAATATGATACACGTATTTAATTCTCTAACAATTAACTCTATAAAATGCTTAAAATTGGTGCAAATTTACTCAGTTAAAGCATTGCAAACATTCAATAATTTAATAAGTTTAGGTGATATTTACCGAGCAAATCGTCTTATGATGACTTAAAATGGTTGTTAATCTAAAGAATAAGATAAGTATTAAATTGTGTTCAAACAGCGAAATAATTACCCTATAATTTACGACTATAGCCCGTTGGCTATATAAGAAAAAAGTGAATTTTTTAAAAACTGTTTTTTAAAAATATACAAATTTTCATTAAGCAAATAATACAATGAAATAAATTTACAATATAATTGTATAATTCCAATATAATCAGAATTTCTATTAAAACTTTATTTCAAATTTATAAATTCAAATCTCGCAATTAGAATTCATTTTTGGAGTTTGGAGTGATTAGAATCTCTATGTCGACGGCATTGCCATAATCATAGTTGTCTTCATTTGAAGACATAACAATCACTATTTCAGCTATTTTGATACCCATTAAACACATATACTAATAGGAATCGAATCACTCATTAATACTATAATTTTTTGCGTTACGGAATTTACAAAGTTTTAACTTTAAATGAGTGCAAATTTATCTGAATTTTAATAAGTCTACTGAACGACTGAAAAATAGGTGCAACAATATGCGCATAAAATTGCAACCATCGTTAGAGACTCACATAATTTTGCATACAATTTTATGCGCGACAAAACGGTAATAACTTTTTTAAGAGGCGAAGCCATTTTGTCTCGTAGTCAAAATGATAATAAAATTACAATAAAACATCTGTAATAGCCTGTCTATTTTGCATTGTAAACGATTGACCATTAAATATAAATCTCACCTTACGTGAGTTTAATGGCACAATTTTCAGAACTGCATACAAATTATGAATAAAATAAGTTCGACACATACCTTAAGTTTATCTTCAACTTTTTGCGATGTACTATAAATGTGAACCTGTTCATCGAGGCGTTTCTTCATTTGTTCGATTTCCCTATCTTTAAGTTTGACGTCTGCGTCGAGATTTTCAGCTCTTGATCTCAAGTTTCCAATTTCTTTTCGCAATTCTGCGATTGCATCGGGATTTCCGTGACTCGCTTCCAATTCGATGATCTATTTTAGAATTAAAGCTTAGTAGAAATTCAAGCCTAAACACATTAAAGACTTCAATTAAGAGACATGCCTTGATCTTCATTTTGCTGTTTTCATCTTTTAGAGTTTGTAACTGTCTTTTCCATTCTTCAACGTTAGCGGTCGACTCTTGAAGAGCGTTCGTTAGTCTTGCATTATTACTCTTTAACGTTTGAAGTTCTATCTCCCATTTCTTAGCATTTGTCGAACTATAATTCAATAAATGAAGTTTAGACATATATAATTAGTACATGAATAACCAAATTTCTAACCTTTGGGCGAGTGCCAGCTTAAGTCTGTCATTTTCGTATCTAAGCTGAGCTTCAGAAGATGACTGTGGCAGTGATACTGAACAAGAATGCTTTTCTTTATTTGAGTATTTGGGACTTTCCGTTAAAGACTGTAAAATAATGACATTCAAATACAGGACCAAAGAATGATAAAACTTACTCGAGATGCTTGAAGACCAGACAGACTTTGACTCCTCTGATGAGCCACAAGTGATCCTTTATAATAAATTATATGTAGAAAAAGTTGAGAACGCATAAACAATTTGAAAATGTCAAACCTGTCACTATTAATTCATCGGCTGTAATGTCGTTGCTTTGATTTGAAGACTCGCGATTGTTTGCACTTTGAGTGGTGCTCGAAGTAACTGAAGGCCCGACCGTACCGTTTTGGTGCTGTACTTTTTGTTGGGCTGCGCTTCGCGTCGCTTCTTTCACTTCTTGGAATTTCTCTATGAACTGAAATCATAATTTTATTTTTTAAAATATTTATGTTAACAAATTATTCTCTTTTTAAATCGAAAAACATTTAAAAATAAAGTAAATTCTAATTTTTAATTTAATTTAACTTAACATTTAGTAATATGAATAGTTGTAACTTAAAACGAAATCCAATTAAAGAGAATGTTTTAAATAACAAATTCATAATCTTATTAAACCGTTTGCTAACCTTATTTAATTCGGGTTCGGAAGCAAAACCTAATCCGTACACAGTGTTGGCCCGAATGTCGGACCACTGACCGAACTTTTGTGATGTCTTTGTAAATGTCATGTTTGGGGTAATTGTGCTGTTAATGACCGCCTGTTTAGAAAGAGCTGAATAATTAATATTGAATAATGATTCACATAAGTATCGATAACAAAACAACACAAACCTTAGAGCCCTCAACGCTTATAATTCTATACAAATTCCTGTTTGAATCGTAAAAGAAGTTAACGTTAACGGCTTGAGAACTGGCGGGAATCCACGAGCGCTTCGTTTGCGGGTCTATATGGAAGACATGGGCTTTAGTGGTAAATATGGGCTGTTCCCTAATGAGAGACAATCGTTAATTGTTATTGTATTGTTATTGTATTGTATTGTATTGTATTGTTATTGTATTCATGCCATTGTATGGCCATTCATGTCTACCACTCCGCACAACATTCAACAACAATTGCATTCATGCCGACAATCACTGTTGAGCAGAGCCTAATTATACACTTATCAATACATAGTTTCTATTTTCAAATTCAATATTATTCAACACTTTCTTCAAATAAACCAAAACATTAGAACTTTGAAACATTTAAGTAAAGATAAACTCAATAAAAGATATTAAAATGAGAAGCAGTTCAAAACTCACCCCATTTTTGATCCTTCTATAGTCATTTGGAAGAGTATTTGTTGGCGAATGAAAGTGCAATTAAATGAATTAAATAAGTAGTTAAACACAACCTGTTTTAAGTGAAGACAGCCATTTCGCAGTGCACTCAACACAACCTCCCATTAGTGATACCAGCGATGCGCCGACTCATCATTCGCTACATTACTTCTCATATTTAATTATTAGTGCTATATATTAATACATTTAAATTCGTGCACTTAAGTCTAAAAAACTTTAAAGTAAAGATTTTCAAAAGAAGTATTTCTGAAGAAGAAGTGCTGCAAAGCCTTCGAAAAGTCAAATTAATTCACTGTTAATAGTGATCAAATCGTTGTTCTCCAAAAGAAATAAAGGTATTAAACATGAACTCAAACAACGAAAAAAGTTTAACTAAATTGATAACATCTATTAATATTATTTAGTTTAATAATAATTTGAAACAAAATGCTCATTAAAATAATTTTATTTAAAAATTTATAGTATTTTTAACCAATTAATTAGTTTCTTTTACTTAAGTTTCTTTTATTTTATTATTATTTTATTTTAATTTTAAGTTATTTAAGTTATTCAAGTTTCAATTATTACTTTTTAAGTACTAATTCAATTATATTTCGCATGAATAAATAATTTTTTGAGTTATTTGAGTAAACAGGGAACAAAAAACTATCAAGAATTTAAATCCTCCGACAATATTTGTTCAGTCTCTTCAACATCTCGATTATCTAAATTAATTTTGATATCTTCTGAAAAGATAACATCTAAGATAGACTGTGGAATATGCGTGCGCTGAAGATCAGTAAATGATTGAACGTGTTGTTGTAGCGATGGCTTTATGTCAGGACTTGAAGTAAATACTGCTTTTAGTTGAGGAACTGGCAATTGTACCAACACTTGAAAACTTTGGGGTTTTGTCCGCTGACAACACTTAATAAAGCCTTCCCATACTTTCTTTTGCTTCCATACTTGCTTTAAAATAAGCCGCTGTAATATATTCATCACAAATCCAATTAAACGCGGATATTGTGACAAACTTTGAATCACTGTTCGCATTAGAAGAGTAGGAAAAGGATTTTGTTCCATTAAAAGTTGCATAACAACTGCCAGAACTTCTGCCGTATAAATGTTATTTTCAGCAAAACACAAACCAGTAGCTAAATAAATAGATTTTCAAATAAATAATTTTATAAAATAAGTAACAAAATTCACCTTTTATAATAGTCTTCATGTCACATTTAGAAGTGTCGATATTATGTAATGCAATCAAAAGCTCGGCCGGAGTTAATGGACTCTGAAAATTTGTTCCCGATTCAACTAAAATTAAATATAATGTTATGAAGTTAATTATCTATATATAATATACAAATGTATATATAAATACGGCATATACCATGTACTCCTAAAAGACGATTAAAAACTTCTTTTACAACCACAGGATTCAATTTAATTAATTTAGGTAAAGCAGAAATTACTTCTTTTTTTGATAGACCATTGAGCACAGGAATTAAAAAGCGAACGTCAGGAACTCTTTTTTGATATAAATCGCGAACTCTAGAAACAAGTTCCAAACTCGGTGGTTGTTTATCTGTTAAAACATGAATAATTCTAGTCACTAAAGTTTCGGCTCCTTTCGGACAATTTTCCACGAGTCGCAGCAATTCTGGAGAATTCATTCCCATTCCTTTGACTGGACTTTCAAGCACTCGTAAAATAATTCGTTTGGTATCAGCACTCGTTCCAACATAAACAACAGCCAAATCATGAATTAATTTATGGTTTGTCGGCAAAAGACTTAAATATAAAACCAGACATATTTTAATATTATCGTCAGACCAAACTCCGTTATTTTCTTTGTTAATAAATATAGGAGGCTTTGGTTCGAGCAAATATCGCAATGCTTTTAAAGCAAACTCTTCTATCGGACCTCTTATGTTCGCTCCCCAAACTTCATGCAAACTTTTTGCAGTCTTAACAGCTTGCGATCGCACATCAGATTTATCATTATCGACGCAGAGTTCTAATAAAACTGGTAATACACTTGGCTTTTTCTTCCTTTCAATCAACATTTTAAAAATATTAACTCCAGTATAAACACTCGAAGAATACGTGTGATCGGATAAAATAAAATGGCGAAGCAGACGAATAGCTTCATCAGATAATAAAGGAGATTCAACATAAAATTTTAACAGAAAATGATCGCGATCTTTATGTTCACATTTATCAATTAAATTTTTCAGAGTATTTAAAAGGCATTGATTGTAAAATGAAAAATCATTATTAGTCTTAGCAATAATAAATTCATTATATATTGTAGTAAAAATTATTTCATGTCTATTTCTTATGTCTTCAAATGCATAATTTCGAATCATTGTTGCAATATCTGTAGATGAATCGTGATATTCACTCGAAATAATTGACAACAATTTAATTCTGGTCTCCAGCTGTGATGTAGAAAAAAACATTTTCTTATCCTCATTCAAAATTCGTTTAATAGCGTTTAATGTCATTTGAGTCTTAACGTCTGCACTCAATTCTTTGGTTATTTCAGTCAAATTTAATTGTTTCAATTTAACCGAAGAACTAAGCGTTTTGCCAGACTGTGTGAGTCGCACTTTCTGCTGGTGGTGTTGCTGTTCTTGCTTTTTAAGTTCTTGCGCTATCGTTTTTCCGATAACGATTGCAATTTTTTGCTGCTGTTCACTCGTCTGTTTGGGCTCAATGTTTTGACCCTTTTTAGAACCGTTTGTCATTTTAGAAACCATTTCTTCAACTCCTTTTCCTAAAAAATTATTTTATAATAACATTTATGATTTTGATTGTTATTCATACCGAGACCGGAAGCTGTTAACTGAGAAGAAAGGAGTCGCGCTAAATGTTTAATCTGCGATGCAGTGCCAGCAGCTGCTACGGGTGTGTACGAGGCTTGAAAGTGGTCCGGCATTGAATCGGGAAGCGATAACATGGAGATTAAAACTAAATCACAAACATTAGATATGACATTCAAGCGCGGAACGATGTCATCGGCTGTTATGTCAATGGCAGTGTTCGCTTCGGTACGCGTTATTTTTGGTGTAGTAATAGGCGGTTCATTGTCTTCATCGTCTTCGTCGGCCTCTAATTTGATGCGTTTAACTTCAGTAGAATGACCTTCCATTTTAATGCCTCGTTTACGTATTTCCTGAAGGCATTTATTAATTTCCGACTGTCCCGCACCCAAGTCTGTCAGCAATTGCGTGATTTGCGACTGGTATTGACTCGACGAGAGAGAGACGGGATGTTTCAATAATATCAATAATTGCACTTTTAACTGTTTTCGCACAGAATTGACCTGAGATTTAGCTAATGTTGGCGGAAGGTTGGCGTGAAGTGCTTCGAGAGCTTGAATGACGCTCGAGAAGAATAGCTGAGAGCGTTGTTTGGCTATAAATGTGAGCGTTTGCATGCAAACCATTAAGTTTACGCTTGATATGTGAGCGGTTCCGTGAAATATAATTAACTGTTCAAATACTTGTTTGCCCTCCTCTTCGAGCATCTCTACATCTATCAAATGGTTATTATTGATATAATCAATATTGAACTCGTCGCCAGTACTCCACTGGTCTTTGTGTGTCTGTAAGATGACAATCATTTCCATGAATTTGACGCACTGAGTCCTAATGCCGTCGTTGTCGGCGTTGTCGAGCAACGAGAAGATGTGTGTCTTGATGTGCGCCCACACATCCCAAGTCGACTCGACCACATCAGTCATCTTCACTTTGCAAATCCATTTAATGAACGCTTTGTACAACTGGTTCGCCGTTTGAATCGCTTTCTTCACTACATTGGCGTTCGCGTCCATTAACATCATATTTAAATTCATGATAACTTTGGGAAAATATTCGGCGTCTTTCTTGCAGACGGACTCAACAAAGGAGACGACGAAACGCCTCACGTCTACGAGTTTGTCGTTTTGAAAGCCGAGTATTTCGTCGAGAAAGTTGTCGAGAATGTCGTGATGAATGACCAACTCTTCGACTTTCTTCAAGTGCTCCACTTTTTCGCTCTCTTTGTTTGTATACATCGCGCTATTTATCAATTCAATCACCTGTTTGTTAAGACAATGCTAATCAATACTAATATCTAAGATAACATTTAATGTCAAACTATAGTTTAATCATTACTCGCTCTTCAATTGAATCACTCTTTTCGGTACCACTTATTTCTTCACTCATTTTGATTGAAATTGCTTTTCTATTTATTCTGTTTATGTTATAAATAAATAAATGTACAAAAATATATTTGAAGCTTAAATTAAAATGAAGTATAATTAGATCTACAAATTGGTAATAGTGTTATAAACGCGTGATTGCGAAACACTAATTGACAACAAAGTGCTGCTCGACGTCAGTGGTCTGTCGTCTGTCGTCACACTCCTCCTATCTGTTTGGCTCTAACACTATGATTGCACGACTGTGTTGACTGTGTTGAGTCGGTATCGCGAGTTTGAGAGATGAGTGCAGACTGACTGTGAGAGCGTGTGAAGAGTGTCACTATTAACACAGTTATGACTGTCATGTAATTGCGGTGATGTCGCCCTTACGAGGCAGTGGTGCTACCGATTGACAAAATGGTGACCTCGTTCACAGTGACCAGTGCTAGTCGTATACTGATAGCGGTCGTGTTGGTCTGGCTTCTCATCATTTTGGTGATCACCGGTCCGCTCATCGGATGGCCGTCTCGTTATCGCGACGAGAATAACCAAAACAGTGATAACGGAGAAATGATTTTAGCGAGACTTTCGAGGGCTATGAGCGAACTCACAGCTCTTAAGACGCAAAACGAAGAGCTCAGAAATTTGCTTCAAAACTATTTGCCCATCGATTTGAATTCAATTCATTCCGACATTAATTTAAATAATAATATAAACAATTATAGAAACAATAAGTCATACTTTCCGTCACAAGAATATGAACTGACAAGACGTAGGATTGAGAGCAATGTTAACGAGTTGTGGCATTACTTGAGGACCAAAACCAACTCATCTATAATGCAATTCGTTAATGAGCTTAAATATAATTTATTGTATGATTTAGGTATGAGTTGTTTACTGCAATTTATTGCATAGTATTATAGTCTCGATTTAATGTGTCAATAATGGCATGATTTTAGATATTATCGAAAAACGTGATAACGAGTGGAGAAGTGATAAATTGAAACAATTGTCTGAATTGGTTCAAAACAAAATGACAAAACTGCAGAATCCAGAGAAGGAAAAGTGCGGGAGTGTTAAAAAGTTGGTTTGTCAGCTCAATAAGGGATGTGGCTTTGGGTGTCAAATCCATCACTTAGTGTACTGTATGATCGTATCGATGGCCACTTCCAGAACGTTAATACTTAACTCCCGTGACTGGAGATATGCTTACTCTAAGTCTAAGTCATCTGACGTGAAGGGTTGGAATTCAGTGTTTATGCCGCTGAGCGACACTTGTTTGGATCAGTCGGGTTCAAATCGAGTTTCGTGGAGCGGTACCCATAATGTCGAATCGACTCAGGTTTTCTATTTATCTCATTACATGTATTTCTTACATTTTTGATTATTTTCTTTAACTTTATTTTAAATATAAAAACAAAATGAGGAATACTTAAAAATGGTAATAAAAATTAATATCGATTTTAATATAAAAATTTACTTATAGGTGATTGATTTACCAATAATCGATTCATTGCGTTCTCGTCCCAATTACTTACCCCTTGCTATTCCCGAAGAAATATCAACTAAATTAATCACATTACACGGCGCGCCTATCGTTTGGTTTATCGGCCAAATTGTTCAGTACATTATGCGACCATCGGCTGAAATGATGCAATATATAAACGAACAAAAAAACAGCTTTAAATTTAAAAAACCTTTGATTGGAATTCACGTGCGGAGGACTGATAAAATCGGAACCGAAGCTGCATTTCATCCTTTGTCGGAATACATGCATTTTGTTGACGACTATTATAATAAACTTGATTTAATCAATGAGCGCAACAAAACTGTGAGTTTATTTCTAAAATTAATTTAAATTTATGTTTAGAGTAAAAAATTTGTTAATATCTTTAAATATAAATTTGTAAAATTATTAAATCTTTAATTCTTTCGATTTGTTGTAAATAAATTATTTAATTTATTCTTTTTAAACTTAAATTTTAAAAGTTACTTTTTTTTGCTCCTTTTTAATCTGTAAAATACTAATTAAAATAAAATAGAATACTTTAAATGTTAAAATTTATTTTTAATAGAAATATACAGTAATTTTTCATTTCTTCGTAAATTATATAATTGAACTAATTTTTATAGAAACAAAAGGTTGAAAGATTGGTATATTTGGCCACTGATGACTCGTCGCTCTGGCAAAAAGAGATTAAACCATTTCAAGACAAAGGATATATATTTATTGGAGATTCACAAATTGGTAAATATTCTCAAATAATTTATTATGAGCATACGCAAGATTTTCTGAGAATCGCTAATAACTTTTGTATTTTGAGATATAACTTTTGTATTGCTTTTTTAAAGTTTTCCTAAGTTTGTAGTATAAAAAGATATATGAATCGAAATATTTCACAAATAAACACTTTATCAGCTTATACTAATTTGTTAAATATCAATATTTTGACTTTGGACAAATCTAGTTTATAAATTTGAGATGTTGTTTGTTAATTATTCCTGATTGCCACTTGACTTGGTTTAAAATTTGTTTGAATGATGGCGAAGCAAAATTTTCAATACAGAAAATATAGAAATATAAAAATAAATATAGAAAATTATTATACTTTAAAATTTGTCGGTAAAAAGTTTAAATCTTACTTTAATAAATTTTGTTTTTCAGCTAAAACTGCTGGTATAGGCAGACGTTATTCCATTGATTCTTTAAAAAACATAATTTTGGATATTTGGCTTCTCAGCGAATGTGATTTTCTAGTTTGTACATTCAGCTCTCAAGTTTGTAGATTGGCCTACGAGTTGATGCAAGGAAAGAGTGCTGATAGACATGTATGTGATTCGCGACAATCTATGCTAATTATATTGATTGCTATTCTCATATTTAAGAGCAAACCTGACAAATCAAATTCGTATTACTCATTGGATGATATCTATTACTTTGGAGGACAGAACGATCACAATCAAATTGCTATTCTTAATCACAAGGCTATCAATGAGTTAGAAATTGATCTTAAAGTTGGAGACACTATTGGTTAGTCTGCTTTTTATTACATATTAATATATTCATTTAGTTATAAACTTAATATTTTTACAACATTTGAAACATACAGGTATTGCTGGTAATCATTGGAACGGTTATAGTAAAGGATTAAATCGAATGTCACAACAAAGCGGACTCTATCCCAGTTTTAAAACAATTGAAATTACAGAAGTCGCACAATTTAAGATATTTCAAACTAACGATTAATTAATAAATATTTATGTTAATTTTTTATTGTATTAAACAGTTTAGAAAATTAAATTTATTTATTGTAAATATCTTCAAAATAATTTTATTTTTCTTACGTAATTTACTTTAACGTTAAATTAAATGTTTCTTAAAAGATTCGACACTTTTTACCACTTTTAAAAATAAACTTTTGATAAAATTTATTTAATGTTCTAAAGTCTTGGAAAT
Organism: Microtritia minima; assembly: GCA_034699355.1. NCBI lineage: Eukaryota > Metazoa > Arthropoda > Arachnida > Sarcoptiformes > Euphthiracaridae > Microtritia > Microtritia minima. The sequence continues at coordinate 16,594 of JAQIYA010000365.1, forward strand.
ATCAAGAAAAGTAAGTTAGCATTGAGATCATTAAGGTATGAAATATTGGCTTAATCTTGGATATCGTTAAGTAAAATGTATTAATACGAGTATTTCAGACTCATTTCAGACTCACTTAAAACAGCTCATAGAGAGCCTCATTTGAGCTCTAACTCTGCTCGCATTCCACTCGCATTCCACTCGTACTCCAGTCGTCGCTCACCAGTACTGCGTGTGACGTACTTTATAAGCTTTGTTCGCCATTGATTTGAAATTAGAGTAAATATTAATTGATTGAATCGCTATCAACTCATTGAATACGAGCCGAGCGTGAGAAGTGCTGCACAAGTGGTGCGAAACGCACTCATGAGTGGCGACTATTGAAACACAATTGCTTTGACGTGATGTGTTGGGCACGCATTGGCAATCATTGGTAAGCATTGATTGGGTGGTGTCCGAGCATTAGCTCATTAGAGACGATCGCATTGCCTGCCATTGCCTGCCATTGCACTGCATTGCATTGGATCGCATGATTGCGTCGCATCTGTGGCCACACTCGGATGACATTTGAGGCGAACGGAGGCGCGAATGGAAGACGAAGGCATTCAAGATAAAGAGAGATTCGCCAGGTTTTCGTAATCACTGTTTGCTCGCCCATTGTCTCACTTAAGTGTCGCATTACAGGGAGAATCACAGCGAAATAGAGCGTCGGAGGAGAAACAAAATGACCGCTTATATAACGGAGTTGTCGGACATGGTTCCCACCTGTAGTGCTTTGGCGCGAAAGCCCGACAAACTCACTATTTTGCGTATGGCTGTGGCGCACATGAAGTCGTTGAGAGGTCTGCAATGCCATACAATATTACTGCCATTTGAGCCAAACTAATACAAACCTCACTTTTGCAGGAACTGGTAATACTAGCAGTGATGGAACATATAAGCCATCATTTTTGACAGATCAGGAACTTAAACATTTAATACTTGAGGTGATTATTAAATATTATACATTAAATATCAATAGCCAACTATACATTTACTTAATTGTGTCTAAAATAGGCTGCAGACGGCTTTTTATTTGTGGTGGCGTGCGATACGGGACGTGTCATCTATGTTTCCGATTCGGTAACTCCTGTATTGAATCAGTCGCAGGTAATTGAAAGATTAATTATTAAAAATATTATAATGTTGTTTTAATCGTTTTTTACAGTCCGACTTCTTTAATTCATGTATTTATGATATAACACATCCCGAAGACGTCGATAAAGTAAGAGAACAACTATCAACTCAAGAATCTCCAAATTCTGGACGAATCCTAGATCTGAAAAGTAAATAACTGTTTTATATAGAGTAAGAATGAAATGTTTAATTAAAACATAATTATGATACCAATAGCTGGTACTGTGAAAAAAGAAGGACACCAGTCATCGATGCGATTATGTATGGGATCTCGACGTGGATTTATATGCAGAATGAAAATTGGTAACGTTCAACCCGACACCATATCTCCGAGTCATATCCACAGAATGCGACAGAGAAATAGTTTAGGTCACTGTCCAGACGGCAATCCATACGCCGTAGTTCACTGTACCGGTTATATCAAAAATTGGCCGCCATCTGGAGTTCAAATGGACAGAATGGACACCGATGACGGTCACGGAGGCAGTCATTGTTGTCTTGTAGCGATCGGAAGATTACAAGTAACAAGTACTCCAAACACAAGCGATTTAATGGGTTCTAATTCTAATAATGAATTCATATCGAGACACAGTATGGAAGGAAAATTTACATTTGTTGATCAGAGAGTATCTCAAATTCTTGGTTATCAGCCCCAAGAACTGTTAGGGAAAACTTGTTTTGATTTTTTTCACCCCGAAGATCAAAATCATATGAAGGAAAGCTTTGAACAAGGTTTTCAATATTTAATATTTTCAAAAATCAACAGCTAAAACATGATTTTATATTATTTGTATTTATAGTGCTTAAACTGAAGGGTCAAGTAATGTCAGTTATGTATCGTTTTCGAGCTAAAAACTGTGATTGGGTTTGGTTGCGTACCAGTAGTTTTGCCTTTCTTAATCCGTACACAAACGATGTGGAATACATTGTTTGTACAAACACGTCAGCTAAGAGTTTACACCTTCGCGGAGAAGGCAGTGACATAGCGAATCAACACGAAAATACCATTCCAGCGGATTCGACGATTGGCCATCAGTACGAGACGCACACCATGTCGAGTGTTGGCATTTTGGCGGCCCAGTCAACTAAACCGGAAGGTATTGACTATAGTTTACAGCGTTCAGGTGGTGTTTACGCTGCAATGATGCCTCCTTCGCGATCGCACACCCAAAGTCAAGACATCGATCGACGATCGGCGAACACGAATCAAACTGAAAGCCCATACGATCACCCTTCCGGACAAACACATCCCACTTTGTGTTATCCAAGTGGCGCGAATCCCATTTCTAGTTTAACTGTTTCTAATTCGTTATCTCAAATGAGTAAATCTAACGTTCAGTCAAATACAGGCCCGCAAAACACGTGGACTGCTAGACATTTACCGCGCGTAAGTTTAATATGCGATTCATATTTAGAGCGGATTTATAAATGGTTTTATGAATTTTAGGCTGAACTTTATAATCAAGGGTACCATCAGTTAAGTCCTCCTTCTCGAACCTCAACAGGTCCAACCTATACTCAGCTTAATTCTGCGACTGGCCCTCGAGGTTGTACTTATTATAGTTTATAACTTAGTATAATTTTAGTTTTAGATTAGCCATTTATTATTATCATCTTATTTAATTAATAGGAATGTGGGGACAGTGGGGACAAAGCAATAGTACTCCAGAAACTACTTCTGCTTCTGCCGCTTCTTCAGTGAGTCATACTTCTGCTCACGTTAGCGCTGGCATAGGTAGTCACACAAGTGGCAGTGTTGGTCATCAGCCGCACGAGTTGTCTGATGTGCTCAACATGTTGGGACAATCGGAACAAACACCTTTCGAAGATTTATCTATGTTCAGCTCATTCAATGATACCATTCAATAATAATGCAATTCATTGTGACATAAATTTTGATTATACCGGTTTGTCTCATCTTATGTTGCATGTAAATAGACTTAAATGGTCAATATTTTAACACAATTTAAATGCATATTAATATAAGAATTTAAATTGTTTGTAAGTATTTGCTACTCTCTAATCAATTTTACTAAGACAATAAAAATTTATTAAGTTAGACAGAGGTTGAAAAATAAATAACATTGTAAATGAAAGCATTGGAATATGTTTTGCTTTAATACAGCCTTAAAATTAAAAATTAAAGGTTAATAATTAATCTATTAGTTTATTTCTTTTTTCAAGTATTAAAAATAAGCTATGCTTTACAACAGCGCTTTTAATGCTCTCAAGTCAGAGCGCAATAAATCAATTACAATCAAATGTTAATTGAATTTACTATTTAATAGTACTACAATTAACCATAAGTGAGGCAAACCGGTTCTATCAATAGCCAAACATATCCGTATTTTTACTTGATTTATATTTAAAATATAATATAGATTATTATAAACTAGTTCGAGCAAAACATTTAAGGAGAATTTTCATTTAATTTCACTTTTGTAGATGATGTGAATGCTCGCGCTTTTTAATATTGCAAAAGGGATTTTAGTTTATATTTTGTTTATCATAAAAGAATTATATTTAACTTTTGCTTATATTTTTTGTCTAAAGCATAAAATACTTTTTTAATAATCGTCATATAATTCATTTGACTATTAAATTAACATCAAAAATGCTGCAAAATGAGTATAATTTAAGTCATTTTAACGTTTAATTTAATATTAGAAAAAAATTAAATTTTCATTAAAAAAGCAATAAATTTAACGCACTCTCACTATTGATAATTTGTATATCATTTTTGTGAAAAACTCTTGTTATTCATAAACGATCATTTTTCTGCAACAAAATGCTCGGCGAGAATATGTTAGTTAAAAAAATGATAAACTAATAAATAAACGTAGAAATAAACTTACATTATTGTGTTAGAACACAATAAAAGTTTAATTAGAAAAATATTTTCTTTTTGATGTCGTATAATCGATACAAACACAAAAACATAATCGGATACTATAGTTTAAATGTCAACAGCATTTTCTACAAACAAATTTATATATAGAATGGTTTACTAGCAATTAGTAAATTAAAGGCTGCATATTTTTATAAATATTTTATCGTTAATTTTTCTATATTATTATAAACTCGATTAGATTTGTTAGATTTGTTTATATTATTTTAATTATTATTTTTTAATTTAAGGTCTTTTTGTTTCTACAAACAATTTATGCGTACAATCATAATATTTACTACTAATTTGGAAAAAATATTAAATTAGTGTCACTTTGAGTTATTTTAAAAACAAAAACAAATATTGGTGGCCATTGTTTGCGGTCTGTTGAATAAAATAAAAAGGTCAAAAAAGGTCAAAAATATAAATGGTATAAATTTATTTTTACCGAATAAATGAAAACAGTAAGTGTTAGTAATTAAGTTTATTTTTAATATCTTCGTTAAAGTACATTATCATTAACATCGCAAGAGTTTCGCTATTTATGATCTTTTGAATCTTGAATTATATATACAAGCAATCATGTAATGAAAGCATTTATTTAACAAATTTATTTTAGTTCAGACATTTGAGCAGATTCTTTGTAAAAGTATGAGATAAATTGTTTTATAATTGTGGAAAACATAAATTGCAAAATGTGTGCACTCATTAAAGTAGGCATAAGTTTTGACATTCGGGTTGAACTCACAAACACACAGTGTTTTGTTAGCGAGACGTAATATATGGAATGGTTGTTTGGCTTTCATTGATTGATGACAATAAATGGTGTTATTATGAAAAGATGGCATTTGTGTTCATTATGTTCGCAGTCAGGCATACGAGTGTGAGTGCGGTGTGAGTGTCAACTGTGAGTCGATGGAGTCGATGGTGAGTAACAATCACTCTCTCAAACAATCCATGAGTCAATCTATGAGTCAGTCTCTGAACACCACCGCCAACAAGAAGAACAGCATTTGCAGGTACTTCGCGATGGACGGCATCTGCTTCTACGGCGAGGAGTGTCAGTTCGTCCACTCCATGGCCAGAACGCAGCGCACGGCCGCCCAAAGCGAGCCGAGCATGACTAACATGACGCCTCACTTGCCTCAAGAGTCACGTCTGCCCACGTATCTGCAGCTCAACAATGGCAGCGCTTCCATGGCCAACGCTATGTCCAACACGATGGCCAACACGATGGCCAACAC
>JAQIYA010000366.1:0-21866 GCA_034699355.1 Microtritia minima
CATATTGATTTCTATTTATATTTCTATTTTTAATGACTAACTAGCATTTTAGCCAGTAATAATTAACTTAAAACATAATTTGTTTTCTTATTTTTCTGAATGAGAATAATACAAAATTTCTCTGAAGATCAGTATTGAAATAGTTATTTTATTATTATTGAAATTTTATTAGTTTTAAAATGAAAATTCTAAAATCGAGGCACTCATACATCGTTCTCCAAAAATCTAATGTCACAATCAAAAAATATCAGAATCAAGTGCTGATATCAAATTGTGTTAACAGTAGGCATCCCACAGAAGCAGCCGGTGTTTCAAAAATCTAGTGCTAAAATCGAAATCTGCCAAAACCGTGAGCGAAAGAAACGAAGTTGAACTGTATATAGATTTTCAAAAAAATTGTGACTGCCTTTCCATGTTTCGAATTGATAAATAAGCCTTATATTAAAGTAATTTTGAAATCAGCATGTAATTCATTAAAAAATATTTCTAATATTATTTTATTGGAAACTCTTAATTGCGAGACTTTATAATATAAATTCTTAAATTAATATTCTAAACTTTGTTTTTAAACTAATAGAAATTCTTTTTATTTTTTTAAACATTTTTTATGCAACTTTTGAAATATAAACTTAAATTTATTGTTCACTTTAAAAACCTAAAAATGCATTAAAGCTGTAATTATAAATGTTATAAATTGTTGATGGTTTAATGTTTAGCACTGTACTCCACTTCTACGTCCTTCTCATTCACAATCCTTGTTAAAAGAATAATACAAACACTAACATCTTTATATCTAACCTCTATATATTAATACAATTTCTTTAATTTGTCCATTTATAGAATCAAAACCTTACCATTAGAGAATTTTCATCTTTTTGTAAAAATTCTTATGCGTGCATATCTTTTCCTTCCAAACCCTGAAAGTAAAGTAAAGAAAGTGACCGCCAAAATAGTATCCATTTTTGTACACATATTTACATCAAAGATGTCATTAACATTAGATATTAAGGCCAATACAAGTTAGAAAATTCATATGTTCATTAGACTACATCAATGTTGTAAATAATTAATTTTAAATTATCATTAGAGTTAAATTAGAAGCAAATACACTCCAACTCACATATACATACACTCATATACACTTCATCTTTCAAATATTCATGTCATGGTTTGATGCTTCTATTTATCAGCAAAATCTATAATCTGTTTATGTCTTGTTAGTCGAAACAAACCGTAAATCATTATTATTTAAAAGCTAAACACGAGCGAAACAAGTTTTGTCTAATATACAAGAAAATTAAAATTGAAAATAATATTTTTTAACCACAAATTTTCAAAACTTCAATAAATTTATAATAGTATTTTCTGAAATCAAAATTATAGATCCAGATTGGGAGGAAAGCGAGCATTTTCTTTACTATAAAAATTGAAATGCAAGCTTTTTTATTGCAAACACGAAAAATGCATTTTCTATAAATACTAATAAAGTAAAAACGCGAACGAAGCGAGTGTTCTCTTCATACAAAAACGAAAAAAATGAGGGTAAAGATAGCATTTATTTTATATTAAAAAATAACAACAACGCAAGAAAAGCGAAATTTTTTAGTGAGAAAATATTTTAAGTAGAATTATATATTGCACTATATTTACATATAGTTAGTTCGCTGTCCAAAAGACATGTCATTAATTTGACGCTTTGGAAAACGAGTTCACTTCCTTAGTGCTACTTTCAATGTAGTGTTGAGTTATTTATAACTGAATGATGATCGCGACAGAATTAAAGAGCAGGCATTATTTTATTTTTAGATAATACTTTTCGATAAGCGCAAAATTCTTCCCGACGTTTACCAAAACTGGTTCGCATAAGCAAAACTCTTTCCGAGCAAAGCGTCTTTGATTAACTTTCGTTGTTTCTAAACTGCATAAACTTGAATGACAATCAATATTAGTATATTTTTAATTATTTTTATTAACTTTAATAAATTATTTATAATTAAGAAAATCATTTCTTTAATAATTTGAATATACATTTTTTAGAACATTGAGCATGAATAACGAATTAATTTTTGAAATGATTTGTCAAATATTACATTTATAATGATTTTCAACAGATTTGAATTTTATGCTTGAAAAATGTTTATAAAATGTATATTCGAATGTTTAATTAAAGAAATAAGAAGTTCTTATCTATAAAATTTATTTTATAAAAAATAATTTAAAAATATATTAAAATTGTTTTTCATTAAAGTTTATGCGCTTTAAAAACAACGAAACAGTATTGCGCGCATCAGAAAGTCTTATGCTCTGCTCGGAAAAAGTTTTGCTTATGCGAACCAGTTTTTGTAAACGTCGGAAAGTGTTTTGTGTTCATCGAAAAGTCAATTGATTATGACTGTAAGTTAAACAATATTAATAGAGTTTTTTAATTAATTTAAGCTGTGCTGTGTTTGCTAAGAGTGTGGCTATTAATCAAGAAAATAATAGAGAATTTCCAAAAATTGCAGCTTATTTTCTCGGGAGAGTACACGAAAGCGATGTCGAAGGACTGGCATTCGGACCACTTCTGCTGCTGGCAGTGCGACGAAGCGCTCACTGGTCAGCGATACGTGCTTCGCGAGGATCACCCGTTTTGCATCAAATGCTACGAACGAGTGCACGCAAATGTGTGCGAGGAGTGCACCAAACCTATTGGCATCGACGCCAAGGTAACCTTCATTCACATTAACAATATTACTGTGTTGAGAAAGTGTGAGCGCGTCCAACACGTGCATCACTTCACTCTTAGCTGCGTTTGCGATCGATTCGAGCCAATTTGAGTGAACAAACATATGAAGCGCGCTCTGCTTTTCAATGCTTTTTGTTTCTAATCGAAACTTATTCACTTCACTAACAATTTACTCTCAGAAATTAATAAAATGATTACAATTCATTTATTCTGTATTTTAGAGATATTTTAATTTAAATTATTTCTCAACTACATGGTGTATACCCTAGTTCTCCAATAATAACTTATAAAAATTGTACTTAAATTATGTTTTTAAATGTTGATGTAATTTTTTACCATCATTTATTTAAACACATTTATCACAAATATGAATATCATTCCCCGTTATTAATGTTCTTTCTTTCTTGAAAAATGTGAAACAAAATTTTGAATTATTTAACATTTAAAGTATTTTACGTTTTTCGAAATTTTGTCTTTCATTATTTATGAAATTATGGAAAAATAGTTGAAACTCTTTACCAATTCAACAATGCTAGTAAATCATAAATTTCAACGCCATTTTCACCATATTTTCACCAAAATATGCTTTTTTCAATATTGTTAAAATATACGATTTAATTGATTGTTGATCATGAAAACAATTTTATTTGCTTTTTCTAGATCTCTCTTAAAAATATTATTACTCACTCACTTCACTAAAGCTTGACTCACTCCACCCGAGACCCCCTCATTCGACTAACTCGTCGAACTCAGTTTAACCGCATATCACATATGGTTTATGGCTATTTCTAACACCTCCCGAACTGACCACCTCAGCCTCACTTTGGCACCTTTCAGACCACACTGGTCTCAAATATATATGCCATTTAGGGATACCTCTAGCTATCTCCTCGTCTATAGAGGCACAAACTCAGACTCTCGGATACTTATATAGATTAAAATAGCATTATTTAAAAATATAAAGAATCCTTCATCGGGTGTCAATCAAATGCTGGTCTTGACTTTACTCGTGAGCTTAATATAAGTCTCTGCACTCATTTCAGATCATTTCTTTTTAATTCTATATTTCAAATGTTTTTTGATTGTTGATTTCTATTATTATTTTCATAATATCCCATAATATTTAAATTTGCAGAAGTTGTGAACAATCGAGAGGATTATTACCAAGTTTGTGCTTTGAATTCTATGCGCTCATGTGTTTTTACAATTGTTTCGCAATCGTTTAAATTTTTTTGTTTTGTTTTAACTGTCTGTCACATATTTTTAGCTTTATTTCTTTTTAGCTGATTTTGTTTTGCAAGCAGGCTATGGATTTGAGATGTCTGTCTGTCTGTCTGTCTGTAACCCTCAGACAGAAGAAAGTCTAGTTTGCCTAATTTCTACCCACTATTTCTGACTATTAATAAAGATATCCTTTAAGTTATACTTTAATGTTATGAATTGCCTAAAGTTTCCACACTCTTACAATATACGGTAAATTACAATATAACAAAGTATTATTGAATAAATAATAATTTTTAATTTTGAATATACATAATAATAAAATCGTCTCAATCATACATTATTTTAGCATTAAAATCCGTTACTTTTTACGTTATTCTCAAGTAGTGTGACCAACCGTTCAGGATATTACTAATCCTGGACTATGGAGAGTCCAAGATTTTCACACTTTAAAATAATAAGTTTGAACGTTCTGTTTTTGATTGTAGTATATATTAATTGCGATTACATTACTTAAAATAAAGGCAACAAAGTTTTTTCTGCTGTAAATCTATTACATTAAAATTATAAAATCAATAAATGAATGTATCTATGGATCATTCTATTATCAATTTAAAACAAATATTTTAAAATTGTTTTTTAAAGATTCCTTAAAAAATTCTAATGTTATGCCATTATTTCCATTGACGTAGCAATTGCTGATTGAGATATTCTACCACTTATTATTGAATGCATAAATTAAAGCAGAATTTTGCAAATGTATTACAATATTCACAATATTTTAAAGCTAATAATATTATTTAAGATATTAAACACTTTATGCAATAATTATTAAACTTCAAAATGAGTATCCCATGAGCACAACAAAATTTTGAAATAAATATATTTGTAATCAAGTCTTTATCTTCAAATCTCTCCATACAGTTCTACTTAAATTTCCCAAAACACAATCACAAACATAATAAGATTTGAGAAACAATTTCTTAACATTTGATCAGAAATGTTTAAGTTTGTTAAGCATCTCATTAAATATTTTTATGAACTCTTTAATGCCATACTCAACAATATAATAGTTCGATTAGAAATAAAATCATATAAAGAGCGCCTCATATTTTTTTACTTCAAAGATCACTCAAATAGAGAGCAAGTGTGCACTCGTAGTAAAATTATGCAGAATTTGTTTTCTTGAACTATTTTCTTGATAAACCCTACAGAATTTATCTTACAAAGACAAACACTGGCACGAATCATGTTTTATATGCACTAAGTGTAAGGTTTCACTCGTTGATAAGCCGTTTGGCTCGAAAACTGAGCGAATTTATTGCGGCGACTGTTACGATATAGAGTTTGCCAGTCGATGCGATGAATGCGGTGAGATCTTCAAAGCTGGTATGTTTTACTCATTCAACTCTCTCATTATTCTCATTATTCTCGTATTTCACACTTGAATAATTTATTTATTAACCATTAATGTCATATGAAGTAACGATTCAATATTTCATTTTATAGGTACTAAAAAGATGGAATATAAAGGCAAGCAATGGCACGAAAGTTGCTTTTGCTGTTTTAAATGTAAAGTTTCAATTGGAACCAAAAGCTTTATTCCTCGAGAAAATGATATTTTTTGTACTGCTTGTTATGAAGATAAATATGCGACTCGATGTGTGAAATGTTCGGAGGTATACTCCAATTAATACCTCTTTATCAAACATGTCATTCGGCATTAACTGTTAATATTGAAATAATCCTAACAGTAATTGATTGATAATTGTGATAATTTAGATGATAACTGCTGGAGGAGTAACCTATAAGAACGAGCCGTGGCATAAGGAGTGCTTCAACTGCAACAACTGTGGCGTGTCGTTAGCGGGACAGAGGTTTACCACTCGCGAAGACAAGCCATACTGTGCCGCATGTTTCGGCAACTTGTATGCAAAAAAATGCGATGGATGTCTAAAGCCTATACTGGGTATATAAGTTTATCTGTGAATTGCATTTGATTTAATGATTTATCACTGACAGGTGTGGGCGGAACAAAATTCATATCATTTGAAGACCGAAACTGGCATAACGACTGTTTCATCTGTACGTCATGCCAGACAACATTAGTCGGCAAAGGATTCATCACCGATGGACCAGACGTGTTGTGTCCCGATTGCGCCAAATCCAAATTGAGCCTCTCGTAAATGAATTTCAAGTATAATGAATATACATGTTAAATATATATTAAATATATTGTATTTAAGTGTATATAAGTTATAGTATATATTTAATATAATAGATAAGTTGCGACCAATGAGGAGAACTGAATTCAGTAAATGGTGCTTATCTTCGCTTTTATCCCATTCATAATGTTTTAACTACAGATCAATTGTATGTAATAAATGCTTTACAATTTGCACTCAGAGTTACATTTATATAAAATTCCGTCAAATTGTATTAAATATAACAAATATATCCACGCTTTATCTAATTGTAATCAATTATAAATGGAATAAAAATCCATTAATAGTTAACTTGATTGTGTTTAATTTTGAATAAAAATAAAATACTTAAAGTACGAGACTGACAGTCTATAAAACATGTGACGCGTGCGATTCAGTCTCAGTTCGAGTATAAGCATCGAAATTTTGTGCAATAATTGAAATTAACAATTTATATTTAGTAGTATTCTAAATTTTGAAAATAAATTATTTTGCGTAAACATAATAAGGTATGTATGCATTAGACGATTATGAGCATTATATCAGTGGATTTTGTATAATAATTAATTTATTTGATTTGAAATATTTTCGTTTTTAAATAAGACTATCTTTCTAGCATTACTTTGCTAAACATACTGTATATTCATTTGACAACTTATACTGTCGTTGATGTCAAAGGACAGCTTTGGTGTTAAATGTGACAAAATGAATACTAACGACAGACTCGAAAGCACGCATCAAATCCATAAGATTCCGTTTGCTCTCACAAAATCCGCTGAAAAGTTAGAAGACTGAGATTATACAATGTAGAATCGAAACCAAGTCTCAGACTAAGAGACTAAAAATTTTATTACTCAACTTTAGAGAGCACTCTGTGGTAATAATCAAATTTTAATATTACTTTTTATTACATATAAATTTTAGAATATAAAAACGTTTACACTAAAATCTACAGCAAATTAACTGTTAATTCACGAAGAAATAAAAATAGAAATTGCAGTTTTTGTTAGAATACAAATAATCAAAATTAATTACTAGTGATATCCGTAAAAGTACATTAAAAAATAGCATCACAACACGACAACATTGCATGAACACATTAACTTTTTAATAATAAACATCTCAATTCGTAATCATTCCTTATTTTACGCTGCAAAGCATGTTTAATTATTCCCTAACAATAAAATTAAAATCAAACTGAAACTGTCAAGAATATCAAAAGTAAGAAATTTTATAATAAAAAGAATTACAATAGGTTTACCGGTGAAGAATTACATTTTGTCACATTCAACATGACCTCTCAATCAAACTTTAACATTTAACTTAATCTTGATTAAGCTTTACTTAATAGATATTAATTATCATTTATTTTGCTTTTATTCTTAAATGCAAACAAAAAGGTATAAAATTCTAACTCTAAATTTTTTTATATATTCGTCGAAAACTAAGACAAATTTTTTTTTATTAATTTCAAAATTGAGCCAATAATAAATGCCATTTCAATAATCAAATGCGTCGAGATTGTCGTGAAGTGATACACGTGAATGCTATCCTATGCAAGATTTAAAATCGATGAATTTTTAATTGATTTCAATTGTGTTTTAAGATTAATATGTAATACTAATAAAATGCTATATAATTTTTATATATAGTAATATTAATATTAAATAGTGTTTTGTAATTAATATTTGGAATAAGAGTTTTATAGTATTACATTATATTTATGTCTACTAATTTTCCATTTGTTAAATCTCACATGCATTACAACAATATTAATATTATAGTCCACACCCAAAATGGTTTTTAATGTAACCCAAATTCTACGAATCAAAGAATTCCCAGAGGAAAACATATTGTTTACATTTTTCTAGAGATGCCAAGTGTGGGCAATTTTTAAATAATTATAAATATAAATATAACACAAACAAAGGTTTAAACAAGTCGTTCAGATAGATATTTTAAAGTATCGTGAAATCATTATTAATAAACTAATTGTATTATTCTGATTATTATGAAAAAACCGACGATTTGAATGTTATCGAACTGAAAATACTGAATTTTGACTAAATTTTATAAAACCGAATTTAACAGTTTATTTAATCGACAACTCCTCACATTATTAGCAAAATTTTATCTGTGTATGTAAATTTGTATCTAACAAAGAAGATGCAAAGTTAGACAGCAATGTGATTATTTCGGAATTTCCAACATTTTTATTTGTAAAATAATTTCTAGAATCGTAAGACATTAAATATAAGTTTTTCAAACTTTCTTTACTTACAAATTATAAATTTCTAAAACATCTAAAATTTTCTTTAAAATGTAATAATTTTTGAGATTTTATTAAATTTAGTAATTTTAAGAAATTTTCAAGAAATTGAATTATTTTTACAAAATAATAAAATAAATGCTTTTTATTTTTTAAAATTACAATACAATATCGATATTTTCAATATTTTTTTTATTTATAAACTGAATAAGTTTTACAGGAAAATCATCAATAATGCATAATTTTATATTTTTAATAAATTTTTCAATATAAATTTAAATTTGTCGAGAATCGCGCTATTTCTCAAATTCCAGCCGAATTGAGGACTGATTCTATTCGTGACAATTGATCACAAGTGTCACAAACCTGCTACTAATGACTAGCAGTGATTAGTCAGTGACTGATGACTAAACTAATAGGTAAAGCTACTGATTTGATTAAGTTTTGTTTACCACTAAACCACTCCACCCAAACTACCCCACCCCACAACTAATGCAAATAGCACTTTAAAAACTTTTTAAAGATTAAAACGAAATCCCTGCTGTTATTAAAACGAAAAAAATAGTGTCGAGAAATCACCAAAATATTGATCATTTCGTTTTTATCATATTAATGTCATTGTTATGACTATGCATAGAATTCGAAATAACATTAAGTATTGTTTAAATAATAATTAAATAAATGAAATACATATTCGCTGATATCACCACTAATTTTATACATATATAAACTATATATACTTTAGCATTTACTTATATTAAATGCTTTTAATTTAAAATTAAAAAATTTCATTAATATAAAAATATTTTACTATTTATTAAATATATTAGAAAATTATACATTAAAATTATATATCAAAGTCGTTGACCAAAAAATGAAATATAAACGCCGCCTGTTTGCGTTCGTCGGCCTGCGATTTGATCATTTTGTTTTGCATTATTGCTGTCTTATCTATAGTTAAGTGATTATCCGGAGATCTTAACAAAATTGTGCCAAAAATAGATGCTATTAAAAATAACAAATCATTAGTTTAGAAACGATTAGTTAAAAATAATTACCGAGAAATTTAGTATCGAGTTTATTCGAATTCGAATGCCGAAGAAGTTCACGTAAAAAAGCTATTAAATAATAAAATACATTTTTGTGACTCGAAGGAAGTTCATTAACAACCTAAACATAAATTTTCAATATCATTAATTTATTCAATTAATAAAAATACATTAAATGAAATAATATTTACTCACTTTTTTACAAAGAATGAAATTATTGCTGCACTCAAGTGACTTGTAATATAAATTATATGGTATTACAGGTTCTGATAACGCCTCTATAAATATTAGTAAAGCTTCAGCGATGGAGTGTATACTTGCGTTAAGCTTTTCTGGCCAACCGATGTCGAGAGTGTTGCGTATGACTCGAAAATCCGGCAGTAAACCTGTTTGTTGAAACAATTCCTCGCTTAACATGCCATACTTGTAAAGCTGGTCCACTAAAATCCACAACTCCTTTGGAATATCCCAACATTGAGAAAACTCGTTTGGATATTGCTTTTGTTCTAATTTCTGTAAAATATCCGCCGTGACATCCCTAACGGGACACTTCAATCTGACTAATGTGTCGATTGCACACCCGAAACAGCTCGGCTCGTATGAACCCGAGACAGTTATGAACAAATCTTTGCCGCCGTCGAGATGAAGAACAAGAATGTCGTAGATTTTCTCCGAACCATTATTGAGTCGAGAAGCTGTACTTTTATCAACAAACAGTTCAAATTCTATAGACAACGAATCTCCAGGTAGTATAACAGCTGTAAAAGGTTTGATTCGAAGCCATTGCTTGCAGTAAGAAATATCATTTGGTTTTTTAATAAATTCAAACTTAACCGAAACTTGACCGGTATTGGTCACCGTTACTGAATCCGTTAAAGTATCTCTAAACGATAGAGTGTCGAAAATAACTTCCATTTTATTAACAGATACTTGAGGTAGAAATTCGTTATCTCTTTTGTCCAATTCCTTCATAAAATTTTCATATATTCTCCTGTATCTAACTTTATCGACCACTTTAATGGAGGCGTTGAACAAAGCACTAACAGGCTTATGATCACTAATCATCAATTTTGGATGACTTCTATAAACAATCAGCTGAGTGGGCCCTCCGCTCCACAAAATGCGGTCACACCACGCCGGCGGACGATTCTTATCACTCGAATCCCACTCATCAGTGCCGGTATCGTATTTATAAGTAGGTCTGTGTCTGATGTCTCCCTCAGTAAATCCTTGGAAAACATTCTTCAATGACATTTGAGTTTTTAACTGATCGTAATGTAACAGTGATGTGAACGCATTTTCGTTGAGAAGAGTTTTTACTTGATCTGTATTTAATTCCATAATTCGATAATTTAAATCTCCAAACCAATAGATATGACTATAAAAAGTAAATTTACATTATTTTAATTTGTAAATAATTTTATTAAAATAAAAAACTTAAATAAAATAATAAAATACTCGTGATCTTTAATAGATTTGGGTGGTTTGCACTGATTAAATACAAGTCTTGAACGAATCTCATTATAGTCTTGATTACGCCTCTCATACTCTTCCACGTGAGCCGCCAAATGACAATTAACGAAACAAATCGAAGTGTTATGAAACTCAAATCTGACGGCGACTCCGCCTTTGTTGCCCTTTCAAACAAATAACAATTAAATTTTAACATCAATAAAACGAATATCATTTTTCCTACCATTTTGCCCAAAATTCCAGTGCCGACCGTTTCGGCGTGAATGTTGAGCAGCAAATGTCTCAATTCCTTCTTCACGAACACTATTAACATCATTCCAATGAGTCGCACTAACTTAACCAATACGTAATCGCCTTTTGGGTGAAGAGAGTGTTTGCAAGCTTTATACCATTCCTCTTCGCGCGGCGTTTCGTTAAAAAGAAACGCTTCTTTGCTTAAGTCAAGCTCTTGAAAGCCGATGGCATAGAAGTCGGGCGGCGTTGGATCGATGGCCAGCCAGTACTCGCCCAAAGAGGCGGAAGCGCTCTGACCGTTCACGTTCCACGAGCCGATGTATATGCGGTACGACTGCATGTCCGTGTACTCCTCCTCAGCGGTTATCATTTTGGCGCCCATCACACTCTCGCGGTCCAAATGCGGGCCACTGTTTGTGACATTGTTTGGCCATTTGTTAAGCGAGTCTGAAGAGCCGGTAGAGAGTGAGTCGCTGTAGAACTGACTCTTACCAATCATTTTGTTGATGTGCTTCGAGTCTGACATTTGGCCGCCAATCGATGTCTGCGTGGAGTTCGTGTCGAACCAGTCCAACACACTATTGCGTTGAATGTCGTCTTCAATTAAGTCTAATGGACTCGTTTGGTCGGTCGGCGACAGTGAAGACGTCGTTAGCGTTTGGCTATTATTGCTAAAAGCGATCACATCTAAAAAATTATCCTCAAATGGGTTAACGATGTGGTCGACGGTCGTCACCAACGGTTGGCTAATGGTATTCACTTGATTCGAGTTCATGAGGTCGAGGAAGTTGTCGTCGAATGCGGCACTTAATGGTTGCGACGGTTTGGCTTCGATTGCTTGCGGTGACGACCCGTCGCGCGACCCGTTTCGCGACCATTCGTTTTCGATCGACATTTCATCAATCAATTACTGTTTGGCTAAACATGTTTGGCTTCACTTAATGGCATAACTAAATGAATTGAAATGAAATGCAAATAGAGGTGAAAATCGGGCCAAAGATTGCAGAGATTTGATTATCGATGAGTGCGTTAGCGTTACTTTGAATATCAATATTGATATTACATTCACATTACATTCACATAACATTCATAGCATTCACTCTTTACGCCCAGTTTGGGTTCAGTTTGGGTTGCATTCAATGCACTCTATTCGCTGTGTTTCGAGTTATTTCAAGTTATATAAATAGTTTATGTTACTTGTATTGCTTACCATTATTGCAGTATTTTTAATGTTAATTCATTACATAAGAACTAATTTGTCGGAAAATTTTATTCTAATACATGAAAATGCAAATTTTACTGTAAGTTTGCAATAAATTACTGCACAAAAATTGTAATTAAAGTAAATTTACTATTTAATTAAGCACATCATATAATGAAAAATTATTTATGAGATTATTAAAAATTTAAATTTATTAATTTATTTAAAATTTAAAACAAACACAAACGGCATTAATTTTAGTTTCGTGCTTTGTTGAAACAAAATATTAACCTAAACTTAACTTTATTGCGAAATTTATAAATATTTTATTTTACAAACTTTAAATATTTATATATTGAACTTAATTGGTTAACTCAATCTGTTAGAACAGATTATAAATTTTAATATAAAAATGTGAAAATATTTTATTTAGTAATTTCTTAATAAAATGTTTATTATAAAATCATATAAAATGTTATAAAATCCGAAAGTTATCTGCTTTTATCACATGAAATAAAAATTTGATTTTAAACTTTTAAAGATTTGGTATACAGATATCTGTGGTTTTGCATAGATTTCGCGGAGAAGTAATAAATAGAATTTTATCATTTATTTTAAAATTTTAAAAATTTTAATTATACGTTAAATTTATAAATTTAAAAAAGTAATCAAACAAAATAAAGTGAAATTTTCAAATAAAATTACAGTACGTGTACGTGTATTTAAAATATTTTTACATATCGAAACATATCCTCTATTCTTATCCAAACTAATTTACAATGAATTTCATTGACTTGGGAAACGGGAAATCCTACCACCAGACCAATAACAATCAATTTTCTTTAAATCACAAAGGATTGATATTTATATAAACATATAAATATATAATTAAAATAATCAAAATAAATACTAATGGAATTGTTTGTTGAATAAATTATATTTATCTATTATTTATTGAATATATTTTATTATGAAAAAATAATAAAATAAAATGAATATCACTTTATATAAATATAATGTTCAGGTTTTAAAAATTTATTAATTCTATAAATTAAATTATATAAATCAGCTTTAAAAAACTTTTATTAATTACAGAATGTCATCATAAGTATTCCAAAAGATGCAGCGATTGTTGGCTTTGTGTTCTCTATCATTATAATCATCGTAGGAGTTATTGGTAATAGTCTAACGATAATAGCTCTAATAAAAGGCTCCCCAAAGCTGCAAAGCCAGGCCACTACAAAGTTTGTGATCAGCCTCGCGGTGACTGATTTGCTATTTTGCTCGCTCAATCTACCGCTAACATCAGTTCGATATCTAACCCAATCGTGGCCTTTCGGCTCACTTTTGTGTCAACTCTATCCCTTCTTCTTCTATGGCAATGTCGCCACTTCTCTCATGTCTATCACTTGCATCACTTTTAATAGGTATGAATAAATAATATTCAATTTAAATTACCGTATAATATAATATTCTAAGAAATGTTTTGTGAACTTTTATAGATTGATTCTGATTGCGTTTAACAATCGATACCAAAAGATATTTACTAAAACAAACGTTTGGTTATTAATATTATTGTGTTGGCTCTTCTCATTCAGCCTTATGTCTCTGCCATTATTTCAAATATGGGGTCGCTTTGGATATCATTCGTCAACATTTTCGTGCACTATATTAAGAGATCAATTTGGAAGATCGCCAAAGAAGTTCTTGTTTATGTTGGGCTTTGCTTTACCGATATCTGTAATAATAATTTGCTACACAATTATATGGATTCATGTCAGACATCAAGCGAGTCAAACCGTTAAAACTTCGAAAAGAGATTTAAGACTTACAAAATTGATTTGTGTTATATTTGGAACGTTTTTGCTTTGTATCGCACCACTAACTGCTGTTAATATATTTATTCCAGAAAACAGGTAATTTTCTACATTTTTTACATGTTTCATATAAATTTATCATATTTCCAATCACTTCCATGCATTAAATATAAATAAAAAATCAAATAATCAAACTTTAATATCTAACTAAATGGCACATAAAATTTAGGTAGAAATTTGAGTTAAGAAAATTGTTAACATTAACTGACAACAAATACAATGCAATTTAATTGATAGGTATCCTTATCTACACGTTTGGGCAGCGATTCTCGCGTGGTTTAACTCATGCGTAAACCCTTTTATATATTTCGCTATGAACTCAAGATATCGTTTAGCATTTAAACGAATATTGAAAATGTCATCGCTTTCAACGACATCACACAACGTCTATATAACGTCGTCCATCACATCAGAACAGCCAAAATTATTTTCATGTAAAACCGATTCTAAAGTTTAGTACATTAAAGTCAACTCAAATCAATTTAATACATTTATTTTACACCAATAATTATACATGTATAGCTTCAGTAAATACCAATTTTTATTAATAAATATCTAAATAATAAATTTAATAATATTTCTAAAGTATTACAAATGTTTATTCAAGAAACAATGCTTACGGGTCGACAATTTCGAATCTTATTTTCACTCGTAAGACGTCTAACATTTAATTTTTCTTTAATAAAAATTTTGCTAAATGTTCTATTTATTTATTAAACTTTTTATTTATTTAATTTCTATATAATTAATATTTTTAATAACTTCACATTTAATTAAAAGTTAAAGAAAACTGTATAAAAGTTTGCAAATGTATTTAAATTATGAATAAACAAATCAATTATTATGACTATTAGTGGTCAATACATGAAATCGATTGGCAGTAAAACAACAAATTAAAGGTTTTGACTCATTGCGAAGACATTTCCATGAATGCGAGTAACAAACGTTAGACAATGATTGACACGTTTCGTTTTGACCGCTAAGGTAGACGTCAGGCGCGATCATATAAAGCATTTTAGCGTTTCTTAATGACCACAATCTGATGACGTTGTCGTCACCCGTTGAGCACAATATATCGCTATTCTCATCGACACTGAACGCAATCTTTTTGCAAGCATTGCTGTGATTGGCGTACGAAAGCACAGGTTTGTCAGTCATTCGTAAATCAGTTAAACTCAAGTGATTGTTGTGACCGCTCGTTATCACCGAATTTTCATCGCTAAGAACGGCCGCGTAAACAATGCTTGTGTCGCTTATTTTCACTCTCAAAATATGGGAGAGTTCGTTGTTTTGTCTGATATCAAAGCGATGAAAAGTTCCCTTATTTGTGGTCGAAATGAAAGAATTGCCGCTTTTATTGATGAACTTGAGAGTCGTTACATTGCCCTCAATTGGGAACAATCGATGGGCTCTCGAATAGGAAGGCTTAAACATTTTGATGCCATTCTCGACGCCCAATACGTTAATGTCTCCACAATTGGCCGCAGAGAACAGCAGTTCCGGATATTCGTACACAAGTCTGTCGGCATTGATTTGGTTCACATCAGACAACTGACTGATTGAAAAACTGCTTCTAATGGTGTGCTCATTGAAGTGATGGCTGAGCGTCGCCAACGATTGCGAGTCATTCGCCAGACTTATGTCTACCACTCGATTGAAGGGCGGATAAGAGCTGAGCAAACGTTTGGATGCGTTTATATCATACACTTGACTGAACACGTCCTCCACTGATATGCAATACACGGTATAACAATGACCGCCACCGCAGTCGACACTCGTGACGGCAAACAACTGGTCGGTCGTCGGCGAAGCTATCAATTGTTCGCAATCGGCGGACAAGTGTTCACATGATTTGTAGTCAACGACTCGCAAATCGGACACAACTCTCGACACAACGCCTTTGAATTGCGAGCGAAACACATCTTCTCGTAAGTTATACATGCTTTGCTTACTTATCTGGTGATCACTAATCGATTTGGGAAGCGATGCGAGCCTTTGGTTGTGTTGATAGTGACGCACGGCTTTGAGTGCGTTGTTTCGCGAGACGCGAGTTGTGGTCAACGGGTTGTGACGATTGAGACCGCTCTCCAAACGGAAGTATCGCTTCCTTTCTCTGTCGTAATAAAAGCCCGAAATATCCATTGAACGCAGTATTACTTTCTAAGATGGTATTGCATTATCTTATCATGTTTTACAACACTAATTGTCATTTATTGCCTGTTTATCTCGTTTTTACGACTTTATTAAATGCTTTACTTTGAGTCAGTTTTTTAAACCATTTGTTTACTTTTGCAATGATTGACGTATTTTCTGTATTATTGCATAATAAACTTTATAACTTAAACTTTTAAAGTTTATAAAGTTTTTTCTGCAAAAGTATTCGTCAATAGTGTTGATCGAGAAAGCAATTGAAATGACAATTTGACATCTCTTTAGCACATCATTCAATTTATCAAGTTTTACATTTTTTACATTTTGCTTAATTAAAAGTAATCACAATTTACTAATAAAACTATTAAAATATAATTTTTAAAACACTGTAATTATGTTTTATTGAATAATTAAAAATGAGAGACTTTTTAAAATTGTTCATTAGTTATATATTTATTATCTTCGAATTAAAAAATGAACTTAGTTTTTGTAATAATTGCAAAATTATTTTACGTTTTATCAATAAATGAACTTTAAATGGGAATAGACTAACACTAACACTGTAAGTAAGTATTACGCATGCGTTACAGACGTTTATAGGTTTATGTAATGACCGGTTGTACACAACGTGGCTCTCATTGCGTGCGTGTGTGAGAGTGTGTGAGTGTGTGTGAGCGTGAATGTGACGAATGTGTGCGTTTGTTGTGATAAGCATATGTGAACTCAATCACTGACCACGCATTGCCACTCATTGACCGCTCATTGAACGCGTTTGCAATCCAGAAATGGCCACTCAGGACAAACTGACGCGAATAGCGATCGTCAACAACGACAAGTGTAAGCCGAAGCGATGCCGACAGGAGTGCAAGAAGACGTGTCCAGTCGTGCGAATGGGAAAGCTGTGCATCGAAGTGACGCCCAACGACAAGATCGCGAAGATCAGCGAAGAGCTCTGCATCGGTTGTGGCATTTGCGTGAAGAAGTGTCCCTTCGAGGCCATCACTATTATTAACTTACCATCCAATCTGAATCGAGACACGACTCACCGTTACGGACAAAACACGTTCAAACTTCATCGCCTGCCGACTCCCAGACCGGGAGAAGTGCTCGGACTCGTCGGCACGAATGGCATCGGAAAGTCCACTGCACTCAAAATACTGGCCGGAAAATTGAAACCTAATTTAGGTTTATTTTGTTTCTCACAATTTATAAATAAATAAATGAACGTTATTTATACTCATTGTCGCATCACCTAAAGGCTGTTCTCCCTGCGAGATGAGTTATTAAATATATCTATTAATGGGCCACTATTGTAGTGCTAACTATTACTTATATGAATTTTAGATTTATATTTTTTTTTGTATTTTTTTATTCATATACATGAACGCTGATTTATTTATCACTTACCAGTAATGGGGGGAAACCGTAGTACATGAGTACCCGTTGATAAAACCCATTGAGTCAGAGTTAGAAGTGAAAACTAGCACACATGAAAAGCTGTGAATCCGACCGGAATCGAACCCCAGCTCAACAGTGGTGTACAGCTCAGACTGACGCACCAACAGACTGAGCTACTCTGACCCCCTTAATAATTTGATGCCAATAATAATTGTTTTGATATTCAGGTCGATATGGTTCAGATCCTCCCGATTGGACCGAAATATTAACTTATTTTCGCGGATCGGAATTACAAAACTATTTCACTCGTATATTAGAGGACGAGTTGAAAGCCATAATTAAACCCCAATATGTCGATCAGATTCCGAAAGCCGTGTCCGGAATTGTACAGACATTAATCGATAAGAAGAATGAAAAGGACAACAAAGTGGATGTTTGCAAGACTTTAGATCTTACGGATGCGGTTCGCGGACGAAATGTGGGCGATTTGAGTGGAGGAGAATTGCAACGCTTTGCCATCGCTATGGTTTGCATACAAAAGGCTGACATTTTCATGTTTGACGAGCCTTCCAGTTATCTCGACGTTAAGCAAAGATTAAAAGCTGCAGAAGCTATTAGAAATTTAATACAGGCCGACAAATATATTATAGTAGTTGAGCATGACTTGTCAGTATTAGATTATTTATCCGATTTTATTTGCTGTTTATATGGAGTTCCGGGTGCTTATGGCGTGGTAACCATGCCTTTCTCGGTGAGGGAAGGCATTAATATATTTCTCGACGGTTACGTTCCAACTGAAAATCTGCGATTTCGCGAAACATCCCTCGTATTCAAAGTGGCGGAAACGGCAACCGAAGAAGAGGTAAAGAGAATGTGTCGTTACGAGTATCCAAAAATGGTGAAGCGTTTGGGCACCGAATTCGAGTTGACTGTTATGCCCGGAACTTTCACTGATTCCGAAATTATTGTTATGCTCGGAGAGAACGGTACAGGAAAGACCACTTTTATTCGAATGATGGCCGGAAATTTGAAAGCAGATGAGGGCGAATCAGATATTCCCACTCTTAATATCAGTTATAAGCCGCAGAAGATTAGCCCTAAATCTCAAGGAACTGTGAGAATGCTGTTACACGAGAAGATACGCGATTTCTTCAATCATCCACAATTCCAGGCCGAAGTCGTGAAACCGCTTCAGATCGAGAACATTATCGACCAGGAGGTGATGAACTTGTCAGGTGGCGAACTGCAAAGAGTGGCGCTCGTGCTTTGTTTAGGCAAACCTGCAGACGTTTATTTGATAGACGAGCCGTCGGCCTATTTAGACTCAGAGCAGCGTCTCGTCGCCGCTAAAGTTATCAAACGATTTCTTTTGCATTCGAAGAAAACTGGTTTTATAGTGGAACACGATTTTATTATGGCTACATATTTGGCCGATCGTGTCATTGTGTTTGAAGGTCTTCCTTCAATTAAAACCATTGCTACGACGCCGCAGACACTCTTAGCAGGAATGAATAAATTTCTCGAACTGCTTAACATAACATTTCGAAGAGATCCAAATAATTTTAGACCAAGAATTAATAAATTGAATTCAGTTAAAGATACGGAGCAAAAGAAAAGTGGAAACTTCTTCTTTCTTGAAGATTAACGAATAAAAAAACATGAATTTTCATTTATGACATTTGTAAAACCACTCTTTTATAAATACAAGGATTGGATTAAATTTTTTTATAAAAGAATGAAGAAACAAATTTAAATCGCTGATCATTGATAAGTACAAGGAATGATTGTTTACGAATGACTTATGAATTAATTAAATTTCAAAAAATGTTTGAAATTTAATTTACATAAATTCATTAATATAACAAAAGTTTTGTAATTATCAAAAATTCGTTTTGATTGTAGGAATTAATAAATTGTTTTACAATGATTTTTACTGAAACTTAATTTTTTATATTTTTTATATTTTTAATTCATTCAACTAAATATTTAACTAAAATGTTTTTAGCCGTTATCTTTATTACACAATAAATTTAATATAATTGCGAAGATAGATCTTGAAATAGTAAAATTTAGGTATCAATTTATATTTTCTAAGTTATGCTAAAATATTTTTAGAATATTTTATAGTTTTGATTTAATGAAAGCAATGCAATGCAAATATATTGTGCTTTATTCGAAATTGAAGTTATTCCCGAGTATTACTGTTAGTTTAATTCTTTAAATAATATTTTATATTAATAAGATTAATAATTAATTAGCAATTATTGCTTATATTAGCAAATAATATATAATTGTAAATAAATACTTCTCTAACGAGAAAGAAAAGTATTATTATGACGTCATTATTTGATGCATCGAAATGACTCGACATTTATGAGACACAGTGTTGTGACGCAACTCATTGTAATGATTAGAAAGTTCGAGAAGAGTCACCGTTTGTCACGATTTGCGTTATAAATGGCGAGTTAGCTCGAGATCGACACTCACTTCACACTCACTCTTCACACTCTTCGCCACTCGTTATGGAATTTCCCGATTTGGGCGAACACTGTTCGCACGCCTCGTGTCGACAGTTGGGTAAGTGTTGGCTCGAGTGACACACTCGACACTCGTGTTGGAATGAGTTGATGGTTAACTGTGTTGCATATGTCGCCCTTATGTTACAGACTTTCTTCCCGTCAAATGCGACGCTTGTGGTGGCGTTTACTGTTCGGCACACTTCCAGTACGCGCGCCATAGCTGTCCGAAGGCGTACGTTCGTGACAATCAGGTGCCCATATGTCCGCTCTGCGACCAACCCGTAGCCGTGAGACGCGGCGAACCGCCAGACATCGGTGTCGGACAACACATCGACCGCTTCTGCGAGTCTGAGAGCGCGCGTCGAAAGCGAAACGCCATTTACAAGAATAAGTGTTCGGTGAAGAACTGCAAACGAAAGGAATTGATGCCGTTATTGTGCGAGAAGTGCGCACTTAATTACTGCCTCACACACAGACACTCCGCTGACCACAACTGCGTGCCATCCAATAAGAGAGACGCACTCGTATCGAAGTCCGGTTCGGCAGCCATTCAGCGCTCGAAGAATAACACACTCTCGACACTCACTCAAAATCAGTTCTCGTCGAAAGCAAAAGCAATTCCAGTTATGGCCGCAAACCTTAGCCGAACAGTTCACTCAATTCAAGGCAATTATAGCGAAGACGAAGCACTGGCGCGAGCGATGCAGCAGTCGATGATCGACACGCACAGACATGACACGCCTAACGATGCCTCCAATGGATACAAACCTAATTCGCATGAAAGAGATGATGCAGTTCTCGCTCAAGCGATTGCCGAAAGCCAGAGACAAGCGAACCGAACTAAAGACAAGTGTCATATATCTTAACATTATTTTATCATTACTATTATAATGTTATTTATATAATCTAATCATTTAAATTGATAATTATATTATGTTTCTATTGTGGATATAATTTATTTTAATTAAAATTTTTAAGCACTAACTTGTGTTTGAAGTTAAGTTATTTTATAGTAATACTAAATTTTCATAATTCTAATTTTATTGTTTAGAAATCAATAGTAAAACTTATTTTTAAAATTTCAATTTCCAATGACTATGAAGAATGAATGTCGTCTCTACTTATTTTATATACAGATGTAAACATACCAGAATACTGTATATATTTTTAAAATTTTTTCAAAATCAGGGAACTGACAATTCGGGAATTCCCGAATTCAAAATAAAAATTTAGATGGCTGTGTGTTATTAAAACTTCAAATTCAGAAGACTAGAAAAATTCATATACATTAACGGGTAATAAAATTTATTACCCGTTAATTAGTTGTATAAGTCTTCAAGATTGCTAATAATTGATAATAAATTCATGCATTTTTGCATAAAGTAAAAAACTATGAAACACAACCATTTCATTTAATTTCAGTTAGATATTCATGGCTCTCAAAGTCCTCATTAAAGCGCTCAAAGCCGTGGCCAAAGAAGTTGCGTGAGTCATGAGTAGCGCCATGTAAGGACTGGTGGCCGGCGAGCACACGGTGTCGATGAG